>VUQH01053262.1:8881-46190 GCA_015106775.1 Etroplus canarensis | reverse complement strand
TGTTTACTTTTTACTATTTGTTTACTGTTTGTTTACTGTTTATTCAGCTGTTTGCTGTTTGTTTACCATTTGTTTACTCTTTGTTTACCATTTGTACACTGTTGTTTTCTGTTCTCTGTTTTTTTACAGTTTTGTTCACCATTTGTTAAATGTTTGTTCACTCTTTATTTACTGTTCATTCACTGTTTGTTTGATTTTTACTGTTTGTTCACTGTTCTGTTTGTTACCGTTTTGTTCGCTGTTTGTTTACTTATTATTTACTACTTATGGAGTGCCACTCCGCCCGCTCCTTCGGCCCGTTGCAGTGTTCACTGCATCATTCTTGGTTTTCCACCAGTTTAAATGCTAGAAGAGAGAAGAACCAGAATCAGTGCGTGGGGGTGACGGTGATAATTGGAGTCAGCGAGAGGTCCCACTGAAAGCTGGGGCCTTGAACGCCTCACACGCAGACATGTTGTTCGCCCCTCCTCCATGTTCTGCCTGCTTTCCCTCCATCTCTGCTCCGTTCAGTGCTCGGACGTCGCGCTGAGGAGAAGAACCGAGACCCGCTTCTGGGGAAAATCGAGGAAAGAGAGACGGCATTTCCAGCCTGAGAGAGCGACACATCTGAGACGACTGCTATTTCACCGTGTCTGTGCTGAAACTACCGGAAAATGGACCCAATGACTCAGTCCGCCCAGATATCGTCGTCGCAAGGCTTTGCCGACGGACAGAATTCTGCTACCAAAGAATCGAAGCTGTCCGGTAAGACGTCGCTTCAGGTCGAAGTAGCTGTTAAATGTTAAGTTTTCTATTAAGCTGCATGTGTTTGTAAGTGCTAGCATGTTGGTGGTCAGCGTTGTGAGTGCGGCCGTTATAATGCAGAAAGCCTTCGCGGTGGTTTCTGGTTCGCTCGGTGAGCAGTTGATTTCGGCCGTTGCGGAGACACCTGTGGTGGCGGATATATCCGAACTGTCGCCCCGGTTACACACCGTGGGCTCGCCGTTACGGCCAGACCAACACACAGACACGGCCTTCGTGAGTCTGCCGCTTCGGTCTGGCCTCACTGAGAAACAGAAGCGCAGTGAGTCGGCAGTGTAGCCGAACAGCCAGCCGAACAGTCTGTAAAGCACGCTACGGCTCATTTCAAACTAAACGGAAGGAACGTGATTGAAATGTGAATCCTGCTGTCTGGTTAAACGTTGCACCGTCATATTAGGATGAATTGTTACTTCTGTCCACGCGAAGAAACGCAACATGACCGTTTTTATTGGAGACGGAGCGAAGCGCCGCGACGCTCTGCACTGCGGATGCGTTGTTACTGGGCAACTGCCAACGATGGGCGCCTCTTAAAGGCACACGGGCCTGTTCGCGGGGCGCAGACGAACAACAGCACGAAGCTGCAGCTCTCTCACCTCTATTCAAAGCTGCCGTTTGAAACAAAGAGCAGAGTGAGTGGGCTCCGGCCCTCAGCCACAGCTGAAGGAGTGTTGCAGGTGATTCCACAGGGCGTGGCTCATCACGCCTCACCCAGCTCCACTGTGGGCTTCAGCCAGACTTCTGCAGACTTGCTGGACCACACTTGTGCTTTTTCAGTGGTTCTGGGAGGCTGCGGTAACCGGTAACGTTTACGGTGACCTCGGTGGCGGTGGTTCTGTCCGAGCAGGAGGTTCGAAGCCTGTGAGGTGCTTTTTTTTGGGGGGGCAGGAACACAACTTGGCCTCCACAAATGTGAGTCATTCCAGCACCGCTGAGTCACAGATCTTTGGAACCGTCTCTGCGGTCATATTGTGTCAGGCTCACACCGCAGGTAAAAGGTCTTTATGACGGTTAGAGCAGCACACTTTTAAGCAAATCAGACCCCGCCCACTTTTACATAAACCGTACCTCCAGCTGCTCCCCTGTTTTCTTCCCGGGATGCCCTTCCTGATGCAACCATCCACGGTGATAGGGAATCATGTCCCCAACTGGAATCGAACCAGGGACCTTTCACTCGTAAGGTGAATGTATAAACCACTACGCTACAGGGACACTATCTGGCCCACTTCCACATGTGGTCCTAAATCGATACATATCCGATGTTTTTCAAAGCGACCTCAGCTTGAACGGTCACGTCACATTTCATCAGACGTTTCCGTCACTGGAGTGAGACAGACGTCATAATTCTGCGCCGGAGGAGGCGAGACACGGCGAGATCAAATGTCAACAATGGACCAAACAAGCATGGCAGACAGCATTGATGGAGCGAGTCAGTGGAAGAAAGTGGTTTTCCTCACACGCTGACATGTGTAGCATCCATATTTACCGCTGTAAACACAGCGTGCTGCGTGTGACGTCACGTCTTCTTCTTCAGGACACTGTTCACCCTGGAGTCTGATAGCGTCGCTTAAGTTATAATGTGAATAATCAGTATTGACCTGCAGTGTGAACATAGTGTTGAAACGAAATCGTAAGTCTACTGGTGATGTAACAAAGCTCGCTCTGACATGGAGAAACTGAAGTTCTGCAGGTGGATCTGCTGCGACATGAACCTTCTGTGTGTTTTCAATGTGAGCTGTGTTGTCTCATGGAGATCTGTGGCTCATCAGCCTGATGTACGCCTGGATGAAAATCACTGCTGCATGTTTGATTATAGGCTTCACTCTTTAGGAATGAATGGATGCTGAACAGATGATGAACGTTGGTGTTTCTGCAGGTCAACTCCTATCCAAGGTTGTCATAGTTACATAAAACTAAATGAGAATTCATTTTGTTAACTCAAAAATAAAAACTAGACTTAGGTAAAATATTAAAACTAACAAACAATAGTATTTGCTCTTCAAGCGAGCTGAAATAAAATGAGACTAAAGCAGCGGTGTTTTAGTGTTTGGTCAGATTGTTGGGATGGCCTGTGGCGAGCTGCACTGCGTCTGTTTACTGAGTCTCGGGGTGTCCCCACGACTGAGATTCAGGGTGTTCCTGTATGATCGGAATTTATGTATATTTTTTCCAGTAGTATGACTTTGCCTTCTTTGATGTATAGTAGAAAAGTACTCTGACTTTTAAAGCTATCTGTGGGACATGACACAGGCAGATACAGGATGATACTTTAAAGTGAGGTCTTCACACCTGAAGGCCCTTTGTGCAGGCTGGAGACAGGGTCCCCAAATGGTGTGCATGGTGGGAAATCCTCCAGTCTGGTCCGTGACACCCCTGCGATAATAGCCACGTGGTGAGTGTCGCTGGCTCTGACTCGCTGTGGAATGTTTAGTGGGGCATGCTGTGGAATGCTTAGATTGAATCACGCAGACAAGGACCAACAGTGGTGAGAAGAACCACATGGCACCACATGGTGGGTGTTAGGAGTTCTGAGGAAGTCTCCTCCCAGCTGTAAAGGAAGTGCTATTGTTGTCTCTTTGTCATAGGTCTTCCCACTGAGATTCATATAAGAAGGGGACCAGGAGACATTGTCAACAGGGCATCCCCAGTCTGCATGTGTGTCTCTGCGTTGTCCTCCTTGTGCACGAGCTAAAATAAATCTGCAGTATGGAACTTTTCTCACTGAGACTCTTTACTTAAATTTCCACCACACCCCGCAACTGAGTAGGTAGAGTGGGTCATCTTCCAACAGGAGGGTTTGGTGGTTCAATCCCTGGCTTCTTCAGTCTACATGCCAAAGTGTCCTTGGGCAAGACACCCATTCAGCTGGTTAAATGTGGTCAAAGGCAGAGAATAAAGCTCTGTGTGTGTGTGTGTGTGTGTGAGTGTGGCCTGTAGTAAAACGCGCTCTCAGTGCTCAGAGTAGAAAAGTGTTGTACAGTTTCCCCTCTGGCTTTGATAAAGTGTTGTGATTATGTAAGCATCACAAAGTGTTGTCTCATCTAATCTGAATGTGTTAAATCTTCTATAATAATCAGGAAAACTAAATCTAACAGTGAAACTAATCAGACGAATAAAACCCGTTGAGAAGTTAGCTGTTAGCATTAATCAAGTTTATTTCTCAGCACATTTAAAGAGCATCTGCTGCACAGCTGACATAAAACAACAGAACACATAAAAACTTAGAGCACGAATGAAACAACATGGACACAAGGCGTTAAGTAGGTCCTGATGTGAAGGGACAGTCTCGTCCACAGTCTCCTCTGTGTTTGGATCTGGACATCTAAGAACATCTGCTCAGGAGATCTGAGATCTGTAGGACTGTGCTGAGTTAAAAGATCAGAGGGAAGGAAGTACCAGTGACGACAAAACCTTCAAACCAATCCTATACCTGACTGAGAGCCAGTGTTAACAAAGTCAGCATGGGTGTTAGGTGGTCTCATGGTCTGCGCCAGTTAGAAACCAAGCTGCACTCGACCAATCAGAGACAGGCTGACACCTGAATACAGACTACTGTAACAGTTGAGGTGAGACCAAGCAACGGATGACCTCAGAATCTGCGAAGCACAGAAATGGCTACGATGGTGTGTATTTTGTTTGATAAAAGTTAAAGAGCCATCAGAAAGCTCTAGGTTCCTCACTGAGGGTTGAACATGTGGAGGTCAGGGGTTCTAAACGGGAAGGCTTGTGTTTTATTTAGGTTTAAACTCAGAATTTTACAGCTGTCCATGACTTGACGTCTTCTAGGCAGTTCAGTAAAGTCTTTATAGGGTTTTTGTTGTTTCAGTGGGAGGAAGATCTGAGTATCATCTGAGCAGCTGACATTGCTAACAGGAAGTAACGTGAGGTGAATATCCACAGCTGGACATAATATGGGTTAGACTAAAAGAACATGACGGGTACCTGAGTAATGTTGGACAATCTGCATCTCCTGTCATGGTTTTGATCTGAGCAGTAAGACAAACAGGCTGTTGATTCTCTAAGAGAAAGGAGACACTGCACCCCAAACCTTCCTCTTGATTGGTTGTCAGCATCATGTTGGAAAGAGAAACGGCTTTTTTTGTTGATTTAATTTTCCTTTTTCACAAACACGTTATCAACTGCTGCTTGACTCCGCCCAGCACCTGCTCAGCTGTGATTTTCTACAGATGGTGGTGAGAGGAGCTGCTCAGCTCTACAAACTGTGTATTGGTAGTCCTAAATGATTACATTATGTTGCGTTTTAAAAGGCCCGCGTGTTGCTGCACATCTCCAGGTCATGCTCTGTAAGTTCAGTCTGAAATGTTGCTCATGTGAGAGTTGCTGGGCCTTCCTCGGTAGTATTTTTCTTGTGATCTTGTCAGGGTTTATCTGAGCGTGTGGACGTCAGAGTGAGCAGATGGCCTGGCCCTGGCCTGCCCAGCTTCTATCTGTGGCTCAGCCCACTTCAGTTGAGTTGCACAGTGACGAGTGGCACGAGTCACAGAGGAAGTGACACACTTTGAAGCGGGGACCTCATTTCTTAAGCTACATTGCATCAGAATTTGAGAGGAGTGTTGCTGCAGCGTGTGGAGAAATGATGTGGTAATCCTCAGCTCAGCCTTTGATGGCTGAAATGTCCTGTTCAGTGTTCCAGCCTCACATGACCACGCTGAGGCTGGTTGCACTTCTGTCGATTTGATGAGTTATCAGGATCTAGTTGCTGTTGATGGCCTGCAGCCTCCTATCAGTTGGATGAGTGACCATCGTGTTGTTCATAGTGATGATCGGTGCTCGTGACTAATCAGTGTAAAGTGAAGCTCGCAGGCAGTTCTTTCAGCCCCTTCCCCCTCGCTCTACTTGTGTTGCCAAGCTGACCCTCCATCTTCCAGTCCCTGCTGGAGGTCACGGAGGGGATCAGATAGCCCTCAGGGGTGGACGGGACAGCTCGAGCACCAGAGCAGCACTTGCAGGCGTGGCAGTAAGTGCACACTGCTCCATCACGTCCATTAAGAACCTGACTCTGTAGTGGCTGACTTCCTGCTCATCCTGCAGGCAGCAATCTGTGATATTTAAGTGCAGAATGCGACAGTTTGGAGGGAGTCTAACCCTTGTGTTATAGATGTTATACTTCAAAATAAAGATTCTACAATCAGACATCAGTTAAAGCTGCACTAATAACTAGTTTGGTACAGACCCACAGAGGATTATCAGCAGGCCTGCTGAGCCTTTAGCCTCGTTTAGCTCAGTTTGCTGTGGGTCAGCTCAGGCTGGCTGTTCTTTAGAACTGGATGATGTGCATCCATCTTTGGTTGATGATGTTACTGTTGTCTCACAGTAATGTAACCATTTCACTGTTTCTGCTCTGCACCCTCCAACACTTCCTGTCAGCTTATTGCGTACCAGGTTAACCAGCAGGACCTGCACACCCAGGGAGTTTTAAAAATACATTTTTAAGACATTTAAGACAGAACCGTTGCATTATACAGGTGCATACTAATAGCACTGATTATCATCCACTTCACTTGCCCATCTTTGCTGATCTGAACTCTTACCTGATCAGGAGCTTCTAACTCATTTGTTTTTCTACCGTGTTCAAAACATTGGCATGTGCTCCAGGTCTGCGTGCTCCTCTTCCTACAGTGGCGAGTCTTTTATTTCCACAGCTTCCCAAACAGACAGCACCTTTTTTCATAGGAAGTACTTGCGCACACACACACACACAGCTCGATTTCTGTGAGCTAACTGGCTATAAGTGCAGATTGGTACGTGTTAAGTAAAATTTCCAAAATCTGTATCAGCAGTTTGCTCTGAAGGTGAACAGCACGTTTGGTTTTTGCAGCGTTGTTAATGACTGAAGGTGTGGTCTTCTCAGAGGGTGAGAGTTGTTTGAATCTGAGAGAAGGAATGTTGCTCCACCAGACCACACTAACCCTGACCTGCCAAGCCTGTACGAACCAAAGGGAGACGCCACACCTCGTCTTCACTGCTTTCCTGTGGCTCGAGCTTTCTCTTCTGGCATTCCAAAGTCACCTGATGACAAAGCAGCATGAGCTGTGAGCTCCTAATGGCCTGAAGTAAGCTGAAAGTGCTCTGTTCACAGGGAAAGATGGGAACTGATGCAGGGTGTTCAGACTATCTTATGTCACTCAGTCAAGAGTATGTGGACCTCAGCGGTCTCTTCTGCTTTCAGGCACATTTTGGAAGCTGGATGATGGGGTTTGATCAGATGCAAAGCATCAGCCCAGGCCTGACTCACATTCTGCTGACTTGTAGGGTGGTGGTGCAGGCAGAAAGTCAGTGTAGTAGTTACACACTTAACAGGAAAATGATTTCTTTGTGCACCGGGGACGGGCGATCTGCTCCATAGTCCATTATTCTGTTGTCTCCCTGCAGGGTCAGCAGCAGGGCAGTGGAGGAGGTTTAACATCTTCATCCACCCTTCATAACACACAAATGTTAAAAAACTAAATAGTGCACAGGTGAGAGAAGAACACACACACACACACACACCTGGACTTTTTCCTCACATCCAGCATGAAGAGATGTTTACACAGTGACACATTAATTCATGATTTTACTATAATTAGTGAATGTGAGTGCACAGTTGTCAGCTGAACAGCTACAACGTTTAAGTCCTGACGTTTGCCCGTTCTTCACACCTTAGACCTACAGCTCTGCTGTATCCTCCAGTTTGGTTGTTTCTGTAGAAGACATCTGACCTGTGTCTCCTCTGCTCTTCACTGTGCCCTCTCCTCACACAGCCACCTATATCACCAACACAAAAAGTTGTGGAGATGAGCTGAACAAGCATGTCTGCAAACACGCCTTCACATTAAGCTCCGAGTTAAATATCCTCCTGCTGTCAGTGCAACTTCTCCAATCACACGCGTTCTCTTCAGACGTCAGGACACATTTGGTTTATATGTGGAGATGTGATGTGAAGTTACAGTGAGAAAGATTCACTGTAACTTCCTGATCAGGAGGCCCACATGAAGTCTGCATCCTCAGATGAAGTGGTGAATTCAAAGCTTGGGTAAATGGATATTTATTTCAGCCTGTTGTAGTGTTAAGAAAATCAAGGTTGGTTTCTTGTGTCATATAAACCAACATTTGCTCAGGAAATGATTATGACATATTTTACGAATTGCTGATAATGTAACAAGTTAAAACCCTGGCTCACTGTAGGAAACTGAAGATCTGCAGGTTGTTTGTACCATTGATGGAAAGCTAAAAATCATTGCAGCTGTGAACGACCACGCAAAAAATCAGATCTCAGCAAAAAATGAGTTTCCTGCGGTGTGAATGTAGCGTAACATACAGTCCTCCTATAATGTATATATGTTCTAACCCTGTCAATAATTAAATGACTGTCATTTTCACCTGCTGGTGTTCTTTAGCTTCCATCTGCAATCATTAAATTTTTCTTCTGTTTTTATAACTTCTCACTGTGCCAAAAGTTTGTGGTCGGTGTCTGCTGCTCACTATAGGTGGGATTCACCATAGACCTCATGATATCATATTTTCGTAACAATATGATCATATTATGAGTATAAACTTTTGTGCTCTGCTGAGTTTAAAATAACAAACTGCAAACTGTGTTGCCAGAGCTAGTTTGTCAGTATGTGTGTATGTGATCAGATAAAGTTGTCATTGTGTTCCTCGCACTTCTGTACGACATCATCAGTCACATAATCATTAAAGCTGTTTGTGACACAGTCTGCTCCACTTTCACTCAGTGCACACATGTAGTATACTGTAGTACTCCAGGTACTCTGAACGGTACAGCTCACACAGTAACAGTTCTGCAGCTCCTTCAGCAGCTCAATAATTTGATTATAGATGTAGATTATAATAAAGGTGGACTGAAAGAGTCATTGATGCTTTTCAAGAACTAAAAAGTTCAGTCTGTACTCAGCATTTTTACAATAATATATCAGTATTTAGTATCTGTGCATTGATACGGTATTGCCACACAGAATGTTCTGATACTGTGCTGTGTGAAAGGTTTCCTCCTCCTGTATCTCAGGAATGTTTGAGGTTTGAAACTTTCTAAGCAGGTTTAATGTTTATTCTGTTGTTCACTTTCACCACAGGTTTCCTGCTGCAGCTTTTGTCTCTGAACACTGAGTGAAGTAGTTAGGCTGTGTGATATGATTTATATCAGGCCACAAAATTAAAATACATGGTTCTACATTCTGCTCAGTCATGTATTTCATACTGTTTACTGGGGACGTCCCTGTCAGCTTGACATACAAATACTGCATGTGTAATTAGGAGAATTTTGAAACCATTAATCATGTTTATGATAATCATATCATGTTTTAAATGTCTGAAATGGGCAGCCCTGTAACAGAGCATAGTGTTAGGTTAGTTTACTGAGTGTTGGTAAAGTTAGGTCCTCACTGCTGCTCAGACTGTGGTTACTCATCTCTTACACTGTGTTCACACTACAGGCAAAAGTGGCCCACACCTGATTTTTTTTTTTTTTCCTTTTTTTTTTCCTGTCCATATGTGACCCATATCTGATTTGTCTATGACGGCACAGAGCTGACTTTTTTCAAATCAGACTTTGTTTGACTCCTGGCATGTGAGAATAGTTTGATCTCCACTTCCATATGTGGTCCGAAATCAACATGTATCCGATGTTTTTCAAAGTGACCTCAGTCTGAACGGTCATGTCTCATTTCATCAGACGTTTCCGTCACTGGAGTGAGACAGACGTCATAATTCTGCGCCGGAGGAGGCGAGACGCAGCGAGATCAAATGTCAACAATGGACCAAACAAGCATGGCAGACAGTGTTGATAGAGCTAGTCAGTGGAAAGAAAGAGAAGTTTTCCTCACACGCTGACATGTGTAGCATCATATTTACTTGTGTAAACACAGCGTGCTGCGTGTGACGTCACGTCGTCTTCTTCAGGACACTGTTCACCCTGGAGTCTGATGGCGTCGCATTTAAATTAGAATGTGAATGTAGCCTTTGTTGCAGAGTTATGTCAGTTTACTGTGTCTCAGCTTAAACCGCTCATTCTCTGCCTCCATCACTGCCAGTTTAGAGCTTTCATCCAGCAGGTAACTGTTTACCAGAAGAAGAATCATTTGTTTCACCAACAACTGTTTCTGCTGTCACCCATCCCTGTGAAGCTGTCAGGTCCCCCTGCCCACCTGTGCCAGCTTGGTTACATACCTGTACCCTGAGTTGGCATCTGATGTCTGACAGTCAGTGTGTGTTTTTTGATGCGGCTGAATGGTGTACCTTCAGGAGCCTCATCCTCACCGAACACATGGGTTTTCTATTGATTGACAGTAAGACCACACGCTGTATGATTTATCAGTTTCACAGAAGCCTTCGCCTTCCTTTGATGTAAAGTCACATAAAAACAAATGCTGAACATGCAGTTGTTGTTCTGTAGGATTAAGAGTTCCCTTAGCAGGAGCTCAGGATCTTACACCAAAAGTATGTGGACAAGGGTACTGGACAGGGCTTTCTGGTACCTTTGGTACTTTTGGCTACCGTAAGACAGTGTAAATGATCTGTTTGTGTCCTGCTGGTTTCTAGTATAGCATGCACATGAACTTATTCCTAGGAGTACTAGTGAAGAAGGATTGAGCTGTAATTAATGTGTGGGGAGCTGTTTGTGTTCACAGCTGCAGTTATGAACACAGAAGTGAAATAAAGGGTTTTGATTTTTGCCTGCATAGAAAGTATAAGTGCATGAGTTAAAGTTTTTGTAGATTTATCTTCAGTAAACACAATGGCCACCTGTAAACATGATGAATGTTCAGGTATTTATTTGAAGTAATGCTTGTATAGAGTTGTTAAGGCTGGATAAGTTAACTTTGCGTTGCAGTGGATAGTAGTTCTTTTTCTTCTAGGATGATCATTCTTCTGTCCTTTTTATTTTTTCAGATTCCTTTCTTTCCTCTTCGCCTGTATCTCTCATTCAGTCTCCTCAAGGCAAGTGTATGGTTCTCTTACGCTGCTCGCCTGCTCTCTCTCCCTCTGTTCTTGCTGGCCTGCTGCTGCACAGCTCTACTTCATTCCTCTTTCTAGTGCCCCTCACCTGATAAGAGTCCAGTAAAAATGACACACCTGTAAAGAAACCATAGACTCCAGTCCTAACCTGGTCTTAACCTGGCTTCCTCCTACAGACCTCCTCCTTCTGTCCTATCTCTTTCCAGTTGATGTGGTTATTGTAAGTTAGACAGTCAGGCAGACAGACATATGGCAGTGTTCATGTTCCCCACCAACCCTAACCTCTGTTCCAAGTTGAGATGAGAGCTTCAAAGCTCATGCCCTAAAAGGTCATCTTGACCCACTGCCCAGTATGGTGGTAGGTTATTGTTAACACTGCAGACGGTGTATCTGTGCAGTAATCTGAGCAGCCTGTTCAGATACTGTAGAGTTTAATTTGCCTTGTGCATTGAAGTGTAAATAAAAGCCAGTCTGGGGCTGTATGAGAACTCACTGCTGCTTGTTCTTGCCTACAGTTATACCTGTAAAATCCAGCGTCTGAAGAAATCTGATCCGTTTCAGTCCCCACTGCCTGCTAGCAGGCATTATTTAGGTCAGCATCGCCCACTGTAGGTTCAGGATAATCCCAAGATTGCCACCTTATTTTAGAAAGCAGAGAAGTTCAAGTTCACATTGTGCACAAAGGAGTGGAAAACTAAAAATGGATGAGGTTGGTGTCCCAGGGGGATGATCCTACCTTCCTGTTGCCCTAGTATCCAAATCCCCGTCCCCTCCCCATTTCAGCCCTAGAAGGAGGATGAGTGGCACTGGAGACATCATCCACTGCCCAGTGGCCTGGGCCTGACACCGCCTGCAGCTGCTCGCTCCCTCCCTCCACCCGCTACCTGCTTATGGCTCTATAGGCTTTGTGCATGTGTCACATCATTGCTTAAGCATTAAAAGTAGTTGTTTTTTAATTTAGCACTTTTGCTTCTTTGTTTTCAGATTCTTTTTGAACTGTTGTTTCTAGCAATGCTAGAATTCTTCACGTTTGTTAAATAACTATAGATAAGGGTAGAATCGGTGATAACACCAGTTACAAAGTATTTACACATCATCATTACAACACAGATGCAACCTGAGCTACGACTGCACCCTGTGGAATTTGAACTCTCACTGACTCATTGCCCTGTCAGCAAACATACCTGACCTGGCTTCTGTCTCCCAGCCTTTAACAATAATCAGTGTTTGAGATTAAGATGCTAAATGCTGCCATTGCTCAGATGAGGCCTGATTGGATTGGGACATTAGTAGCAGACTAACTGACTTTTATGGTGAATAGGCAAAATCAAACCTGAAATATTAGTTTGGATCGTGTCTGTTGTTTCTGTAACTACTATGAAGGCTGCACAGTGGTGCAGTTTGATGTGCAGCCAGCAGGACTGCAGTCACTATATTCAGTTGCTCTGGTGCAACCAGATGAAAATGTTGAGTCACACTTGACCAGTTTATGTTCCTGTGAGGTTCCTGCCAGTTGTCTCTTTGTTTTCTTTTACTGGTTCTACTTACCATTAATCTGGACAGCAGATTACATAAACCAGGCGTGGAAGGCCACTGAAGCCCTCATGTTAGATGGCACATGCCCAGTGGTTGGTTAATATGCAAACATGTTGACAGTTGTGTCTGAAGCCTTGTGTATATTGAAGTGTTTCAGGTCCTAACAAAGCAGCCTCAGCTCTGTCTATTGGTTTTGGAATTTGTTTACGAGTACAAAGCCACTACAACACTGTTGGCGAGATGGAAGGTCCATTCATGTGGCCTAGTTTAAACAAGGCGTTGTATTGTGGAGCAGGGGAGGCGGCAGCTCTGTCCAACACAGTGAAGCAGTCAGTTTGGGCACCAGTGGAAAAGTCTGTGTCTCATACAGTGGACAGGGTGGGCTAGGTTCATGCTTACAACCCCACAGCAAAGCAAGGTTCACGTGAGGCAGAAAAAGTTTGAAGCTTGCACTAAATGGACACGATTGTACCATGTCAACATGCTAAGTAAAATCACAGTCTTTCCTGTTGGACTTTTGGCATGCACAGGTTAAACTGGGCAGATGATGTTCTTTTTCCTAAAATAGCTGCCAGCTTCCTGTCATGACAGTGTTGAAAATGACTGAAGGGATCATGTGACTGTTGGAACAGTTGCTGAGAACATCTTTGGAAGTCTGTGGCCTCCAGGATTACCAGGGGTCACAAGGTTCCTGCCATCGCAGTGACTGTAGAAACCTTCTCAAATGCTTCTGGTCAAATCATTCCAATGACAGGCATTGGAATGATTTGTTTTAGTTAGTTTTAAGTATCAGTAATTGGCCAGTCAATAAATTCATGCTTTGCTTCAAGTGTCCTAAAGGTTCTCTTTAAAGTCTGTCCACTGCAGACCCACACTTTCAGTGTCCAACCACAGGAACCTCCCATGTAGGACCTCTGAGGAAGAAAACCATACGTGCTCCAGTGTATCTGAGCAGCACTGAAAACAACTCATTTATTAAACCTGGAACAAACCAGCGATCTGTCCAAAGGCCTCATTCGCAAACGGTGAAATTCAGTATAGAAGCTAACACATCAGTGTGGTGTGTACTCAGAGAACCAGGGGTTACAGGATGCAACCAGTGTTTGGCTCAGACTGAAGTGACCTTGGTCACATGACTTATTTATGATGGCTTACTTTAGCTTTAGTTTACCGCTTAACAGTGTTCATCAGGAAGTGAATGAGTTGGAATTATGTATGAATAATGAATCATGTTGCTGCCACCTTGTATCTGTAGTAAGAAGAAAGGCTTATGGATACTGAACATCCCCATTACTTAATGTTTGAGCTGAACTTTACTTTTTGAGGTTATGGAATAAACGTTGAAATACCGCAGTTGTTCAAAATTGAAATGTAGCGGGTCGGCTCGGTGAATTGTTGCAGCTAGTACTTGAATTGTGAACAAAGGAGATGTGTTGGACACGTGGAATCAGAGTGCCACCTTGAGCCTGAAGGTGATGTCTGTCTCAGCATTCCACACTGCCAGTGTGCTTGAGGCTGAAACTGTTGGAGATTTGGTGATACCTTTGAGAAGGTAAGGACTGGTTCTCATGTGGAGACCTGCTGGGAAGGGCAGGATGCACTGGGTTAATCTGGGGTCAAGTTATGGAACCTGAAGTGGTTGATCAGATGTATAGCTTAAATACGGTTGTTTTCCAACGGCTATGATTGTACAGAGTCCCACTGAGTTTTTGCTGTTCTCAGCAAGAATTTAGAAATTCAGAGATAAAAAGAAGAAATCAAACTATTAAATGAGACAGACAGTGGAGTGAGCCTGTCTTTCTCATGAAGTATAACATCTGTGATTAAAGATGTGATTGTGTCTCTCTTTAAACATTTTAACTAAATGCTGTCGAAGGGATTTTGATCTTTTCCCTACAATTCAAACAGATCCTGAGGCTTTTATGTTTGTTACTTCAACATTATAATTTTGTTCTCTCAAGTTAAACATGGTCATCATGAGGAAACAATTAAAACTCTACATCTCTTATAAACTTAGTATAATATGTAATATAAATTTTGTTTTTATTATTATTTTGTTTTTTCATTGAGTATTAGCAAATGCCAGGGGTGTGGGGGAACCCACCCATGGGCACATGGTCACAGAATCATTAGAGATGAAGTCAGAGCTCCAATTAGAAAAGACCCAGGAGAACATTTCTTTTAAGTTTGAGTTAACCTGAATTTAGCTGACTGTGTTTAAATATGACATCTACCGAATCAAACCTTTTCATATGTAACGTGACTGAAGACTGTTCACAAACACTATCAAAAAGAACCTGCGCTAAGCCTGCAGTGTATAACAAGTCATATACTCTTGCTATACAATCTGCAGTGAACATTCATAATCACCATATCCACACCTGGTGATTTATGAAAGCTATTGGTAAGATTTTATTTCTCCTGGTCCTTTTATTTGACTGTTCACATAATTTCAGTTGCTGGTTGAACATTGTGAGGTGGTAATAAGCAGCATGCACAAAGTTAGGATCCATCCATAATGTGACTATGCCTTATATTTCCGTGATGCCATGCATGAAAGCTTGGGCTGCTACATTAAGGCCTTGCTGAATAATATTAAAAGTGCATGTCAGATTAGTATGTGATTTATTTTTTATGACCTCCCCTCCTCTTTTCCTTTTCGCTGTCGTTTTCCATGCATGATGATACAGACAAAAGAGTGGTTTTGGGCTCTGACAAGCCCTGCGAGGGTGTTGCAACATCTCTTCGCTTTCCTTCAAAACCTGGTTCATTCTCCCCTGGTAATTACGGGAGTGAAGGAGGGCCACCAGATGGACAACCAGATTCACCAATAAAGACATCTCCTGTTTCTGAACGAATAAAGGCCCTGGAGGCTCTTGCTGCCAAAAAGAAGGAATCTGGTTTTAGGAGCGACGGCGGTTTCTCTCATTTCAGGGACCGCCACCATGAGAAGTCGCCCACTGAGAGCTCGAAGTTGGTTATTGAAACCCAAAAATCTCCAAATGAGAAAACACCAACTATCCAGAAAAGGGGAAGCTCTGCTGATCTGGAATCACCAGAGTCTCCCTTTGAAGTACTTGGAGATTTGAGACAAGTAAACGAGTTTGAAGAAACAGAAGAGTGGATGAAGGCTCATTTGCCACCCGTACCAGACTTCAATGCTGTAGATCTAATCAAAGATGCCAGTAATGTGGCCACTAAGGGCAAGGACACTGACGTGGATATCCCTGCTGCCTTTGCTGGTGTTCCTGATGCTTTTATGGATTCTCCTGTAGAAGCTCCTGGTGTGAAAGATGAGTTAAGTGATGCACAGAAACAACCAAATCTTGATGAGGAGTTTGACCTGAACTTTTTGCCAACCGCCTACATGTGGGATCAGCAGGAAAAATCAGATGTTCAGTCTTCATCAAATCTTGATTCAGTGATTGCATCGCCTCCTGCGGGCTTTGGCACCCCATCTCCTCCTTTAACCCCTTCAGCTGGCACGCAAGCAGAACAGAATGTTTCAGATGAGAAGAAGGCCATCTGGACTGGAGACCTGGAGCCCCCAGAAGCAAGTGAAGCAGATAGTTCAGGAGAGTCAGATGACACGGTTATTGAAGATGATCTGGGTGCTCCTACCTCTGCCCTCCCATCTTGTGATCCACCAGTATCAAAAGATTCCAGCACTGCCCCTGCTTCTTCAGCTCCTGATAATCCCACTGCAGAGAAGGTAACACCTCCACCAAAGTCCGAGAGGAAACTAATGCAGGTTCCAACAATCAATGTTATTGAGACCGACGATCCAAATTATAGTGAAGAGGAGATGGAAATGGAACCTGAAGCAGAAGATGAAGATTATGAAGTTGTAAAAAACCCGGCCACAGAGGTTCCACATCCCTCAAAATCGGAGTCTGAAGACTGTAAAACTGAACAACCCAAAACACGCCCCTTGGAAACAGAGTTCATAGAAGGCTACTCTCCTCCATCCTCACCTGTGGACTCTGATGCTGATTACTCTCCCAGTCACAAGATTCTTAAATATACTCCAGAATCAGAGATGATAACCAATCCATCTGTTTCAAAGGATTCTGCACCAGACTTTTCCCAGGCTCAGTCTAATGAGACACAGACCACATCAAATAAAGCGAGTGAAGAACCCTCCCAATTCACAGTCACAAATGAAGAAGTGGACTTCCCAGACAACGACGACGAGTGGTCAGATGAAGCTCAGGACATCCCAGTTAAGCCTTGCAAGCCTGATCTTGCATCCAAAGAACCAGCTCTTTATGCCCAGCCCAAACCAGATGAAAAGAGTAATGCTACTGCAAAAGAGGCTTATGTGGAGACGTTTCCACTTTCCAAAACCACCTTCATGCAGGATGATATATATGACAGACAGTCATTTGATTATGATTATGATGCATCCTGTCCCTTAGATGACATTGATGATAAAGGGCCAAGCAACGCTAAGGAGCGGTTTCTTTCTGATCCTTCCCAAATTAACATCGAAGTGCTGAATGCACAAACTGATGGTCGCGAGGACAGGCAAAGTCTGGATGGTATCACTTCATGGCATGATGAAGCTAGTCAGCCATCTGTAAGTGAATACCCACCAAATCCATATTCCTGTTTCCAAAGTGAGGTACAAACCAGCTTTGAGAATGATGTTGCAGGTAGTGTGGCAAACAGCAGAACCCATCCATCACAGAAACCAGTCTCAGCATTTCAACAGGACACTAAACCTGACAACACAAGCAAGCCAGAAGGCACTGATCAGGACCACTCCATTTCTGAACCTCCAGATAGTTTTGTGGAATTTATGCGGGAGTGCCTGAAATCAAAACAAGATGAAGAACCTGACAGCGTGCATGTTAAGATTGAGCTCAACAAAAGCAGTCTGCTTGCTTCCCAGCCCCCTCCAACCATGGTGCTGGATCTTGAACAAGAACAACTTACTATCAGTGCTCTCAAAGAGCTTTCCAGCAGCCAAGAGGAGGAGGATGAAGTGAACGTCCAATCCAAAGCTTCAGACCAGGACCAAGCTAATCTCAGCTCCACGTCTTCTTCAGCAGTCTCAAATCCTCCATGTTTCCAACACAGCCTTGCTTTGGACAGCACGTATTCCAAAGAGGTAGAGGCCATCGATGAATGGGTGGCCGAGGCCTATCATCTTGCTGAGCATGTCTTGACAGCAATACTAACCCACATATCAGGTAACACCTCTTTCTTCTGGCAGTAAGCCTGCAAAGCTCATGCAGCCCCCTTAGCTGGAGCCACATGTAAACTGCCTGCGCCTTTACAGAAGCATTGCTGTTTCTACACAGCGTTAAAATTTTGGTCCTCATTTCAGACATTTTAATTTCTGTGGTGCAAGTTATCCTGTCTTTTGATAAATAGTCCACACTTTATTACCTTGAAGCAAAGATTATTAGGAGAGCATAAATAACCCACTATGAATCAAATGTTGCATCCAAACTGAAAGATCAGAATCAGAATACTTTATTAATCCCCGGAGGGAAATTACTTATATTAATACCTGCTCTAAAAGTCGATGCTTTCTACTCAGTGGCTGCAGCACACGGCCTTCCAGGATACTTACCAAGGAGAACTGAACAGATCGAAGGCAATAAAATCCCACAGGATTGCATTACTGTATGCTGTAACAGTACTTATATTCTGTTTTGATTTCTATCCACCTAAACTCTCTGCTCTGGATGGGATTTTATCAATAACATCACTGTTTGATGCCCATAATTATCTTATTGATAGAATAAAATATGGAGGGGGATGCTCAGCAGTAATTTTTTTAATCTTTGTTTTATTCTAAGCAGGTATGAGTGTCTTTGGTAATGTCCCTCTGAGGCTATTGTTCTTACAATTTAAAATATTTGAAAGAATAAAAATCATCTGTGTTTTTTAGGACAGCTCACAGTAAGTCTGACTCAGGCCAGCTTAAACACTGCAGGTACTGCAGGATGAAAGGAGATTTAGCAAAGATCTAACGCAGCTGAAGAAACACAGGACAGAGTGTCTGTTCTGCATACAGACAACCTCTGCTAATATGCCTCCACCACAGAGGCGGCATGTTTTCAGACTGTCCGTCACAAATCTGGATCTTGACCAGACTTTGTATCCAACATGGTTCTTTGTTTACATGGAGTTTTTTTTTTAAGCTCACTTCATCTGCAGATTGAGTTGAGTTTGAGCACATTTCTTCCTCATCTGACACACTAACACAGCGTGTTCCCTCTGGTGCACATTGTTAGAGCATGATGGCACATGTGCAGCCTTAAATGTCAGAGTACAGTTGGGTAATTTGAGCAGGTGGTGTTGTGTCAGAATGTCTAAGTTCTTAATGCACTATGGAATGCATCAGTGTGCAGGAAAGCCACCTTTAAGCTTTGCTCAGATAGTAATGATATAATGACCTGATATTGCCTGCCTGTAGCTACATGTTTGAGAAGATTGTGTCAAGAATTTGTGTGCATGTGCGTGATAAGAGCTGCAGTACAGAAATCTGTCTGTTGGAAGTTCAGTTCACAGCACACTAAAGCTGCAAGGACTGCAGTTGTCACAGGTATTATGATAGCAGCAGAGAGCCAGGAATGCTACATGCACATTAAGACCACATATTTTAGCTTCTGACCCCTTGCTGCCCTCTGACCTTTACAGCCCACAGTGGAGTTTAAATATGGTGGCCAAGTGTTGGCTTGCAAGAAGCTTGGAAGTGTCACAGTACAGTCAATCCCCAGTGTCAGCTTTCTGCCTTGATGTAACTTTCCACAGCACATTTGGTAAAGACAGTGGTGTCATGATGAAACATAATCAATGCGAAGGTCACCTTAGTGCACATTAGTTTGGTTTGGTAACTCTTAATCAGGTGCCATTAACACAAACTGGTTAACTGCCACGTTTTCACTCATTTCCTCCCAGCCTTCCTCTCAAAAGCTGTGAGAGCTGTTTGAAGTCAGCTTACTCTAAGCTCAGTGTATGCGCTTCATAAGAAGGTGAGCAGAACAGGGACAGAGTCCTACATTTGTGGGACAGGGTGTAGTTCTAGCATTACAGCAGCAGACTTGGAGAGGCTGGCATGCAGACGGTAACCCTAACACGTTCAGGGCTGTGTCTGTGTGTGCTGCATACTTTAACCTGAAGCTGGCACAACGCAGGACCCTGTGGTGTGCATGAAGAGGCAGGAGGAAACCAAAGCTTCTCTTTAAAACTGCTCTGAGCTCGTTGAACGTTATCTCATTGTGTGCTAATTGTGATATGGGTTGTAAAAATGAATCCCCCACCCCATCCCTCCACCCATCAGCCTGTGCTATTTTAGTAATTCTCTGCAGCGCTGCTCCACAAGGTTATTAACTGGGATACAATTGGGTAGCTGAGGTTGTACCCGTTTCATTTTGGCTATGAATTTGCTGTAGTGCAATCAGTTTTTGCTTAAAGGAACTTCAGTAGTCCATCAGTGAGGAAGCTCTTTGAGATAACTGTGAGTGCAAGGGTATAGAGTAGCTGAGCAGTGAAAAGCAGCCAGCTTTGTTTGTACTCTCTTCATTGATACCTATTTTTTATTGGTTTTCTTCCCTCCTGGTTTTCTGAGGCTTGTTCCTTTAAGCCCAATTTTTAAAGAACCATCAGTATTTTAAACCAAATAGTACCATTAAAACCATAGCATTTGATTTTCCTTCCTTCCTTCCCTTCCAGCATTACTGTAAAGGTACGTACATACTGAATGCGATTAATGCGGCAGGAGTGGCCAGTTTCAATGTTAAGTCAATGTAAACATGCGGCGAGAGGTCCTGCGGTGCGATTTGAGCGGCCGGCGCGGCATGTTTCGCAAGAGGTCCTGCGGCGCAATTTGAGCGGCTGGCGCAGCAAAAATTATGCAGTGCGGCGCGAATTTTCCAGAGTTGAAAAATCGGAACTTTGGCGAATATTCACGTCGCGTCAACCAATCAGGAACTCGGCTTTGGTAGTGACGTGTTGATGATGTGATCAGCGGGTGGAGTCCAAAACCAACATGGAGGA
This sequence comes from Etroplus canarensis, assembly GCA_015106775.1. NCBI lineage: Eukaryota > Metazoa > Chordata > Actinopteri > Cichliformes > Cichlidae > Etroplus > Etroplus canarensis. The sequence continues at coordinate 25,868 of VUQH01053262.1, read as the reverse complement.
GATCATTTATAATAATATTTGTAAATTTTTATTTTATTTTTTTTTTCCTTTCTATTATCTCGCCACTGGAGACTCCTTCAGGGCCGTAGCCAGCAGCAATATTATTATAAATGAACTTGTACTTTTATAGTAGTAAGAAGAGGTGGGTAAGGTATCCAAGGTTGGCGGAAGCTCCTCCCACACACGAATTCGCCTGACGCGAAATCGTGTGTGGTTTATGAACACACTTTTGGACACGCGAATAGGGCGCAGCTAACCAGAGGCGGCGGAGGCGAATTTGCTGCGCGAATCTCATTCGGTGTGAACCTAGCTTAAGAGTTATGAAGCTGTGCCACAGTGATGGATAATGATACGTTTGACTACAAACATAAATGCAGGAGGAAATGACTCAGTGACAACATGGACACAAATGGATGCTGCACTCACACATCATATTATTGATCTGCATAATGGGTCAGTGGCAAGGCACTGTGGGACATTTTAGAGTAAAATGAGCATGAGACCTTGCTACATCTTCCTGATGTGACTGTTTCAGAGTGTTAGCAGGGTGTCTTAGTGAGTACAGACATTTCGTTCATTAGAAGTGAGCATTTTGAAAATGCAGCTGTTTCAGTAAACTTTCTGATGCCTGCTGCTCAGTGATCAAAGTGATGCTTCTGCTGTTTTGTGGTGCTTTTTAAAATTAGCCTCTCTAATGAGGATGTCCTCTGTTGGTGTGGTCAGTGCAGGACACAGCGCCTCAACTGAGTGCACACACGTGTATTCATATAGAACATGTCAGGGTGGGGCATGATGCTCCCATTATCACCTCACGCTGTTTTAAAGCAAAGGCCAGAAGTCATAACACAGACCGCCAACTGCAGCTTCCCAAAGGTCCCAAATCCTAAAAATCCACTTTTTTAGAGTAATGCTAGTTTTATGAACTATAAAATGTAAAATATAAGCTGTGAAAATCCAAAGTTTCTCACTGCCAGCATTTTTACAGCCCACTAGAAACAAGACCATCCCCCAGCTTTACAAGCCAGTATGAACTTCCTCTGTTTTACATGTAGACCCAAGGAGCCAATAGGCATTTAGGTCAACATTCGCCATTATCCTGCCCCCTATTAAGTGGAACAGTAAGTGTTCTGGGGGTGTAACCCGCTGTGGGACAGCTCACTGTTGAACTGAAATAAAGTCTGTTTTATTTTGTGGAAATGAAATTCCAGGTTTGAAACTAAAGTTTCTGAATTTTTGCAGAAAATATTGTGTGGTGAGGATCCTGAGGCGCTGTAGCTGTGAAGGTACCTATTCAGGCTTCACAGCAGCACTGCATGCTATAGGAAACAGTAGGGAGCTTTCCAGACCGAGGTATTTTTTGTGCGGCCCCCCTTACAGTCTGCTGCTGGTTCATCGTGTTGTGCTGCAGTATGAAGGGTCCCGGCCAACTGTACAGAAATCAGAACATTCAGGCTTTAAGTGTGATACGCTCTAGATGTTCTCTGCTGAAGCACTCGTGGTTTGCTTTGTTAGAAGGTGCTGTGCAGATACACTCGTTCTGTCAGGAGTCTTGAAACCTCAGTTGTCACTTAGAATGCAGGGCTGTGTAAAACTGCTGTGTGCGTGGATATAGAATGAGGTTGGTGTGTAGCAGCTCAGTGAAAGCAGGTCACTGCACTGAGCAGCTCCTGGGACCTCAGGAGAGAAGAGATCCAAAGAGGACTGGGCTCCGGCTGCCGCCCCGTGGGTATTGGCAGCAAAGCAGGCTGGGGGGACATGCATGCCCCTGCAATGCAGCGTGAGGAAACCCTGTACGTAGTTGCAGACTGATGGGTTCAGAAAGGGCCCCATGGATCCTCTGGCCCCTGATTGTTCCCAGTAAGCTGAGCAGCTCTTGGTATGTTTCCAGTTACCCAAGGGGCAACTTTTAAATCTGCAGTGAATCGAAGTGTCAGATGGTAGGTTCTGTAGGCGCTGCTTGAAGCTGGTTCCAAAGAACCCATGTTAAAATGTCCAGCTTTACGGCATTAAAAAGGATATTTACATTCTGCTACAGTTTTAGTCTTTATGGATGGTCCCCCTACATAACCCCTGAACGGGGGGGGGTATTTAACTCACTCCTTGGGGGTGTGGTCAAGTTGATTGACACATGTCCCAGTCACCCTCTGCGTCAAGCCATTAAACTGGACCTGTACACTGTCTCTGCCTTTTGGAGCATGGCTCGCCTTGTGGTATAGACCATCCCAGAAGCTTGTGCTCCACTTTTGATCAGTTAAATTCTAGAATGTTACTAATCAGCTGATGTTTGTCTTTGCATTGTATTCCTTCTGGTTATGGTTGCAGCTTGCTACCCAGGCTCATGAATCAACATGCCACCCTTTCAGCCATAAATGGTAACTTGTGGCTCCAAAAAAAATGACAGACACGCTTTGAAATGCAGAGCCCAAAGTAATCTGTACCTGGTGTGAGTGTTAATGCAGCTCTGTTCTGCTGTGCTGGTGTGTTCTGTCCATCCAGAGGCAGCTCAGACAGGGGTCCCTCTGGGGCCACACATGACGTATGTTTTATAGTGTGTAATGTGACTCACTGTCTTGTGCAAAATCAAATCATTTGTAGCTCCTTTGTGTTGTTCTGTGATGTGAGTCGGTCCCATTAAAGTTGCTGGAGCCCTGAGGCATAAGGCCACGTGTTTTCTCCACCACACTCGGCTTTTTTAACTGCCTCCTCTTCCTTGTGCACAGTAAAGAAACAGCAGTCTAAGAGTGCCAGCCCTTTCCAGCGTTGCGTAACTGCCTAGCATAGACACCATCACTTGTGCGTGTACATATCTCACAGGACATCCATACAGACGTGAAGTGGGCATGTACAGTAATGTTTCCCCTCAGTTACTGTGGGCCGCACACGCCTGAGACTTGTGATGAATGCTCACATTTTATTGGCTCAGAGTTGGAGAGTGGGGGTTTTCTTTCTAGTTATTCCTGGCTCGTATCTTTTTTTATTCCAAGTTTTATCTGAAAATGACTGCAGAGCTTCACGTAGTGGCCATGACTTTATCCTCCTCATCTGCAAATAGAATGAGGCACTTTCAGTGGCAAAGGCTTATATTAGAAAACTGAGCTTATTTCTGAGTTTCCTGCAGAGTGATTTTACTCTGGTTTAACATAAAACCTTCCTCTTTTCTGATGTGCTGTTGATGTAGATTGAACACTTCATAAAATTAGATGTTGTACTGTGCCACAGCACCAATTCTACCCATTCAGCGCAGCTGTATGTTCCTGCCTTCAGTGAAATTCTGTTTCATAGTCTGAAGCTGTGACTTTTAGCCTTTTAGATGGAAAATCTGCAGGACGTGTTGATGTTAGTGGAAACTTTTAGAAACTGAGTGGTGAAATGAACACACGATGTAAATCTGGACCTCGTTACTGTAGGTAATCCTAGTGACCCACCTGTATTTTCACCTGGCTCTTGATAACGACCTACCTGCTGCACTACCTGCTTCTTTAGCACTTTAACCCTGAAGTCCAGCTCAGATCAGTTTAACACCATCTCCATCAAATCTGCTCTTCCTAATGTTCTGCCACAAATGTTCATCTAACTTCTCTCCCCACCCCCCGCAGTGAAGGATCTGATCCACTGGCGAGACCCCAAGAAGTCGGGCGTGGTCTTCGGCTTGTCCATGCTGCTGCTGCTGTCGCTGGCGGCCTTCAGCGTCATCAGCGTGGTCTCCTACCTGCTGCTGGCCCTGCTCTGCGTCACCATCACCTTCCGCATCTACAAGTCTGTGGTCCAGGCTGTACAGAAGTCTAATGAGGGACACCCCTTCAAGTAAGTTCACATCCTGTGTAGGCATTCAGTGCAGCTGTAGGTCGACCATTTCATGCTTTTGTTTGGAATGTTCCTGGTGACCTGACTGCTCAGCTGGTGTAAAGGCAGAAAAAAGGTCGAAAGGCTATACAAATTCAAAGCAGTTTGAAACCATTAATCACATTTTTTCATAATTAAATCATGTTTTAAAAACTGCATTGCAGAGGAGTAGAAGGTTCTGCTGGTGATCTGTAAAAACTGTTAATTTCTAAACTCGTTTCGCTCATAACCTGCTCAGTCACCCAAAAGCAGCTGAAATAAATAAGGTGGAAAACAAATGGACCTCCTGAGTGAGTGAGTCATCTTCTCCTTCCAGCCATTTTCACCCTTGTTGCAAAATTCACTACCATCTGTCCCTCCACATTCCTCTCCTTAACACCATACCTACCCAACACCACCTCATCCACTCTGTTCTCTTCACCTACAACCCAAATTCCAGAAAAGTTCAGACATTCTATAGATTTGAACGAAATGAAAGCTAAAAGACTTTAAAATCACGTGAGCCAAAATTTTATTCACAACACAACATAAAAAAACATAACAAATGTTTAAACTGAAAATATTACAGTTTCATGGACAAAATGAGCTTATTTCAAAGTTGATGCTTGATGCTTTCAAATGAGTCTTGGCCCACAGGACACGACGGCGCTTCTGGACCATGTTCAGCTATAGCTTCCTTTTTGCATGATTGAGCTTTGGTTGGCATCTGCAGATGGCACGGCGGATTGTGTTACCCAACGGTGGTTTCTGGAAGTATTACTAAATTCCCATTTAGTAACGTCAGTGACAGAATCATGCTGATGAGTGATGCAATGTCGTTTGAGGGCCCGAAGACCAAAGGCATCCAATAAAGGTCTTCAGCCTTGTCCCTTACGCAGAGACAGCTCCAGTTTCTCTGAATCTGTTGATGATGTTATGCACTGTAGATGATGAGAGTTGCAAAGCCTTTGCAATTTGACATTAAGGAACATTGTTTTTGAAGTATTCCACAATCTTTTTACACACACTCTCACAGATTGGAGAGTCTCTGCCCATCTTTACTTCTGAGAGACTCTGCCTCTCTAAGACATTGCTTTTATAGCTAATCATGTTACCAACCTGATATCAATTAACTTAATTACTTGCTAGATGTTCTCCCAGCTGAATCTTTTTTAACTTTCTTGCTTTTTCAGGCATTTGTTGCCCTTGTGCCAACATTTTTGGGACCTGTAGCAGGCATCAAATTTAAGAGTCAATCCTCACAGTTTCCCATGTTAAAATGTTAAATAAACAACATTAAAAAAGCATCTTTACCACCTGGTGTTGGATAGTTTTCTTTTCATAACAACGGTACAATGGGTGATTTTTTTGTACGACTTCATTCCTCTGGGTACTGGAGTTAGGGTTGTGAGTGGTTTGATTTTGAAGCATCCCAACATTGGACAATCTAGCCAGTCACTGACTGCTAACCCTCATCATCACTAATTTCAGTCACTAAACTTTTAGTTGTATCTAATGGAGCAGTTTCAATGCAGCTATCTGAGAGACAATATGACCTGCTATGTGGTAGGCGAGAACAGGGTAAGTCATGCCAGTGGTTAAAATGAGCCACCCCCTGTATGCAGGTAACCATAATAGAAATTAATCACATAACCTTAAAAAAGAAGAATAATCCACAAAACTCTTTGACTCAAGCACATGGAGAGAGTGGCAAGCAAACCAGAGCAAGAAAAATATTTTTGTCATAATGAACTTTTCAGTTTATATCTTTATTAAAAATATACAAGTTTTTTCCCATTATGATGTATCAATTTATGTCAGTTTCGTTACAAAAGAAGGTCTCAAAAATCAGGATAACTGCAGAGCTGAGCCACTGTGTCTGAAACCAGTTTTTCAAAATGGAGTTTGAGAGGTAAAATATGCCAGTAATGTTTGGACAAATTGAATCAATGGCTAAATATACCCCGAAGGGTTTATATAGGTTATGTACCCTGTTTATTTAAATGTTCTTTTCCAATGTTCTATAGATGAGATCAAGATGGTAAGGCAATACAAAAGAAAGACAAATATAGGCTCAGTATCTTTAGATGATTTAAAGAAAAGAGTGAAGGTGCTACAAAGCCACACTAAAAGTGGCCATTATATTTCATTTCACACTTACTTAAGTACAAACAACTGTATAAACCCACACACAGGCCTACTCTTTTCTCTTATGAGTTCACAAAATATTTGATCCTGGTTACAACATGATAAACATCCAATTGTTGACAAATTTCAAGTTTAAGCCACACACAAACATTCCGTGCATATACACAAAAGCACAGAATGTTACACATGCACTATATGGACAAATGTATTGGGACACCTAAACATTAAACCTGCAGGAGCTTTTATAACATCCCATTCTAAATCTATAGGAATCATCCACAAGACTAATTGTAATTTCAGACACTGATGCTGATGTTGGATGAGAGAGCCTGGCTTGCAATCTCTGTTCTCGTTCAACCAAAAGGTGTTTGATGGGGTTGAGGTCAGGGCTGTGTGTGGGTCAGTCAAGCTCTTTCAGTCCTTGCTTTACAGTACTCTATCCAATGATTGGCATTGCGTTTGGTGATGTAAGACTTGCATGCAGGCCATATAAACCCATGCCATGCCATGCAGCTCTCGGTACACAGGAAGGAAGAAATTTTGAGTGTGTCACAGTCCCACACTCAAATTCAGTGACTGCTTTAAAATGATCCAGTCTATAACAAATGTTCGTAAAGGCAGATGTCATGGATAGGTGCTTTATTTTATGCACCTGTGGCAATGAGACAGAATAAATACCCAAATTCATTGATAACAAATGTGGCCCATTATTTTTGTCTCCATAGTGAACATAATTTCTGTGACTAGCACACACAGACCACAGTTTAATCTTTACTGAAAATGTGTAGGTTACATGTTAAATAGTAGGATGCAAACATAAGTTTCAAATTTATCTAAACACTGATTTTTAAATTCCCTTAAAGGGCTCAATTTACCCCTACCTTGGGGCAAGTTGTGCCAAAGGTTTAACTTTTTTGATTGGTTATTCCTATAAAACCATTAGAATTCGAAAACTTACTTAGCACGAATTAGCAAATGTGCTTCTGTGAATAGCACTGGTACAGTTCATTAAAGCAGCTTGCTAACCAAGCTAGCAGCCATTAGCTAATAACTTCGTACTCCACATCCAAATAAGGTCAATTCTGGCTTCAGAAGAGCAATAAGGTGGTGGCTGAAATGCTAGTACGAGGCCTTAACTGCAAAGTGCAAACCAGTGGGTGAAGTAGCAGTGGTTTCACCCATCTGATATATTCAAACTATTGAAATAAATACACCACCTTTAAGAATTTCTCTCATTGGATCTGCGGTGCTCAGGCCAATCACTAAAATGCATCCCATACACAAATTATGTGGATGTGAGTAGGAAAATGTGGCTTTGCATAATCTGGAATAAAAAACCTTTCAGTAAAAAGCCTATCTTTCAGCATTTATACGTTTTTGTTCTGTGCACTAAGTGGCTGCCAAGCTAGAGACACCTGCCAGTAATGTGAATAAATTACACTCATTACCATATATTAAGGGCAGTAATATACCCAACCCCACCATTACCCATGATTGAAGGGGACCCTCAACTGTCACCGGCTCCCCCAACCTGTCACAGCCAACGAGTGTGTAATGTGGACAGGTAATGGTTAGGGGTCAGACAGTGTCTCCGTCTGTCATGATGTAATTAGCTGTTGACTGATCAGAACCAGCAGGGGGAACATATGGCAGGGCAGTACCTCATTAACATCCAAGAGTGTTCCGCACTTTCCTTGAAGTGAAAGCTTACATCACCTGCCTCAAGCAAAATAAGCTTCCGTGTAGGGTTCATCTTCCCCTCATTACAAAGAAATGAAGAATCATTTGGACAGATGTGTTGACAGTGATCATTTGGGCCTTGAAATGATAAGCAATTGAACAAAAGTGGGATATTTTTTTACCCAAGGTAGGCTGTTTTTCCTTCAGCGCTCTAGCACTGTAACACAGTGATGCATAAAACTTTTTTCAAGAAAAATGCATTTTTTCAGCACCATTTAAATTTAATACATAAAGGCTACAATCACATGAGATTTTAGATTTGTATTTTTATATTCTGAGTACTCAAAAATACAAATTTTAAACTCTACTCCATATTGAGTACTGAGGACTCGTGCTTACAAAATTATTTTATCAACATTTGGAGATTTATTAATGTTATAAAAAGAACAATCATTTAGCTCCATGTTTGTATGACCTGGGACTAATAAGGTTTTCCACAGCAATTATGGAAAAAATATTGGGCCACTTTGATTACATCAACATCCATAGGCATTAAATTGGAGGTCGTCCCCCTCACAATCTCCATTCTAGGTCATCCCAAAGGTGTTGGATAGGGTTGAGGTCAGGCCTCTGTGTGAGCCAGTCAAGTTCCTCCACATCCAGTTCATCAAAGCATGCCTTTATGGACTTTCCTTAATGCACTGGACAGCAGTCATGCTGGAACAGAAAGGGCCCTTCCACAAACTGTTCCCACAAAGTTGGAAGCATAGAATTGTCCAAAATGTTTGGTAAGCTGAAGCACTAAGACTTCCCTTCACTGGAACTCAGGGGCTCAGGCCAACCCCAGAGAAACAAACCCACAGCATTATCCCTCCTCCACTAAACTTTACAGTCAGATAAATACAATTTTTCTGGCATTCACTAAAACCAGACACATGCACCATACTGGTAGTTAGAGAAGCATGATTTGTCAATTGACTTTGACAGTAATCACAGGGCATTCCAAAACAAGGAAATCTCATTGATATACCAGGAACGCGACTAATATGTGCCTCTAATGTGTGCAAGGAAAAGCTACATATTACTGTACTGAAAAGGCTACAAGAATCATCTTTATCAGCTCTTACTGAAATGTGTCAGTGGTCACCTTTTCTATAAATAAGAACAACACTGTCAGACCCACAAGAAGCCCATAAACAGGACCCTGATCAGATCCGCACATGAAAGCTTCATTGCTGCCAGAATAAAGTGGTTTATAATGCTACAAGTCATGATACTACAGCTTCTAAAAGGACCACTGGGACAACAACTTTAGAATTTTGTAGTGACTAAGAGGCTAGAGTCATCAGTCTCGTTGGTAGTTACTTCAAACACTCACCTCAAAGTCAAGTAGTTAAATCCACTTCTTTCATTCATTTTGTCATTTAAGCAGAATCCCAGCTAATCATATATGAGAAACTGAAAGGACAAAGGGTATGGTCTGGGTGGCCTCTGGTGGTTATCTGCCAAGCAGCTGAGAAAGCCAGGTATAGATATTTGATTTGGGATTACAGATATGGTGTGTGAGTTTGCATTTTCTTTTTACATGACATCCTGCACGGAGGATAAACGTGCTGCTGGCAGAGTTGGGGTTGCAGTGAAACAGAGAGAGAAGGACTGAGGAATGTAGGACAAACTGTGATCCCTGTCTACAGAGTAGATTCTCTGTATGTGAGGATAATGCGCTCTAACAAAGTGAGCAGTCGTAGACTGTCTCACTGCAGACGTGAATAATGGATGAAGGGAATCCTAGAAGCAGGAAAATCTGATTGCTGTGCATCTCAGTCTGATTTGTAGATAAAACTTCACTGATTGAGGCTATTCTTCATTTTCCTCTGCCTGAGTTTTTCCAGGTCAACGTTTTCTGCTCCCTTACAGCTTTGAAGTACAAGGAATACCATTTTTAAACTAAACTTCTCTACAGACAGCCACAGCTTCCAACACTTAAACAAGACATACAGAGATGCTGCACCACAACAGCCTCCAGTTACTGAAAGGTCTCATATTAAAGAACAGTGCCACAGGAGAAACAATCACCATAAAACTTCCTGAGATGATCAGTTTTTTGAAAACTGGCAACACAATACCACGATCTTTAAATATTAAAGTAAAGTATTATCTTATAGGAACCAAACCCTGTAAATTAAAGATGGATGGATGCATGAGGCCCCTTGTGAAGCCTCAGGCTGAGAAGGCTAATAGTCTAAGAAAATGCCTTCAGCTGGCTAAAAATATTGTTGTTGATGTCGTTCAGGATTACTTTACCACCTGATTAGCTTTAGCTGTTGAATTAGAAAGCTAAGCTCAGCTATGTGCTAGCAACCTACTTTAGTTAGCTTAGGCACCCATAATAATGAATACATTTGCTAAACATTACACAATAACACAAGCTGCATATGGTCAAAGTGTTTTAGAATGACATACACAAATATAAAAACCCTAAAACTGACATTTAGATAATTAAAGTAACCATGACAGAAATGTTTATAGACAGTCAGAATGCCATAGTTTTGGCATCTTTTTGTCACCATCTATCTCTTGTGTCCTGAAGAAAGACTAGTTTCTTTACCGTTCTAAACAATTAAGCTAACATAGACGTGGCACTAGACATGTTGTTTTTGACATGCCTGTGTAAGCTTCATTTAAACATGTTTAAATGTTTAGTTTTACCACATTAAAAAGTATGAGTACAGCTTTTCCCTCTTTGGATAGCTTCAGACGTTTTTTTAGTAAGGTTTAAAGTTAGGGTTGTAAGTGCTTATACTTTTATGTTACTGTTAATTTTATGTTATGTTATACTTTTGTGTTTAATGCAAAAAAATAAATAAATAAAAAATAAGTCAGTAAACTGGACTTGTCCATTACATTAAGCTGTTGATACCCTTTGGAGCATTTTTAACGGAACCATGACAAATACGGTTCAATGTGAGGTCCAGCAATTTTGGTGGGTAAACTTCTAGCATTTCTGATGTGAGAGCATTCACTTCAAACTATAATATGTACCAAACCTCTAGGCTGAGAACATGTTAAAAAGCTAATCTGGGTCCACTTGCATGCATTCTTAAAACAGTAGCATCACGGCGTTTTGTGGGCATACTTACCTTGCGAGTACAGCAGGATCTGCATCTCCAGCAGGGTACAGGTGAACACCTGGACCATGTTCTCCACTCCCAGCAGACTGAAGGCCTCTGCCATGGGAAAATCAGCCAGCGGTAGCTCTCCTGGCCCTGGTCTCTGGCACACAATGGGTTCGTACACACCGTGGAACTTGAGCGAGCGCCCTGGAGCAGGCAGGGGTACTTCATACAGAATGTTGTGAACGTAGCTCTCCAACGGCAAGGGCGGTGCGGTGGCAGCTGTAACGGCCCGGTGCAGCTGCGAGAGGAAATTCCTGCAGGCATGCATGAAGGGCATAGGCGTGATCAGACACAAGGCCTTGGACACATACAGCGTGTCCCGAGAGGAGTCATAGCCACCCGCTGAACGAGATAAGGATGAGGAGTTTGGGGAGTCGCCATCATCTAAACTGCTGGCCAGGGAGTCCATGCTGGAGGAGGAAGAGGAGGAGGAGGAAGGGGTGTTTGTGGAGGCATGCTCAGCATTGTGCATCTGGTAGAGGGTCTGCATGGCAGAGCAGATCTGCGGGCTGGTCACCTCCTCATAGAAAGTGTGGACGAAGCCGTAGGTTCGAGAGCCATCCTCCTTGGTAATGATGAAGGAATGGAACTGAGGGTCACGCTGGTCTGCTTGCGTCTTGAAGGACAGGCCTTTAGGCATACACAGCTGCAGGGAGAGAGAGGGGGTCATGAGTCATTCACCGCTTCAAAGACTAGGTGTCAATACTACCTCACTCACAATACTGCAAATGTTTATGTCAGTGTAATCTTCAGTTCTCCAAATGAGCGAGATGAATGTTCAGTCTACATCAGAAAATGTTGAAAAGAAAATAATGAAGAAATAATTCTTAGTTGAGGCTCAAAAACGAGGTGCAGGATAAAGGCAACTGCAAAAATAATTAACACATACACACACTTATATATATTTTGGTGTGTGCATGTGTGTCGCTTTTACAGTCAAATTAAGCCAAAACTGAATGAACTATTCAAATTTCAGCAACTTATAGGCATTATGAGGTTCTTTTTGGCTACTGAGAACTGCACACTTTCAAGTATGCTACTGCTCTGCAAACACACATCGCTACATGTCAGTGAATAAGCGTTAGAGAATGTGCACACAAACAAACGTCCTTTTTATGCACACTGAGAGACGCTGACACGACGTACTTAAGCCTAGCAACAGGACTGCATTATGTCTGAGTCATGGGTCCTGTTGAGTCCTGACTAATCATCTCCTCGCCCATTCTGCATCTGAAAATAGTTGTCACTGAACATTTTTTATTCAGATTTGTTGTTTGCTATAAAAATTATATAAAAACAGGCTCTGACTGATTAAATTTGGCAAGCCTCGTGTCAAATAAGTGTTGACCATGTTTCTGCAAAATGATGGGGATGCGATCCAAGTCCATCAACATGATAAGCAAGGGGAAACGCAGGCAACAGCAGGATGATATCTGTGTAGGAGCAGTCATACGACTGAACAGTTACATTTTACTGTCTTCCTGTTTCTGCTGTTCGTGTAAGAAAAAATTGAGGACAGTAACAACTGGGCCTGTTTATAGTGCAAAAAAGCTACTGAGACTTTTGGTAAACTGTAACAAGCTGGATGAAGCTCTAAGAATGTGGCAAAACAAACACCTGAAATGCTGGAGAGACATTCTGTGAGAGAGAAACTCCAAATAATAATCCTTAAAGTGGACTGGTATTTACAGTCATATGAAAAAGAAAGTACACCCGCTTTCAATTCTAAGGTTGTACGTATCAGGCCTTTTTTTTTTTTTTTAAATCTCCTTGTCCTTAGGTCTTAAAATTAGACAAATACATCCTCAGATGAACAAAAACACGATATATTACACCATGTCATTTTTTAACAGCAAACCTAAGCCAACGTCCCTGACTGCTTCCATTAGAATTAAGAGGAATGTCGCAGCCAGACGGTGATAATCAAATGCACATGAGTAATTGATTGGTCATTGTGGAATGAGCAACATTCAGGGGTGTGTTAACACAATGGCAAGGAGGAAATACATCAGCAATGCTCCTAAAGAAGCAATTATTGCAGCCTATCAGTCTAGGAAGGGTTATGAGGCCATTTCCAAACAATTTCATTTGGAGTCTATAGTTTTATAGTAAGAAAGTTTATTCTCAAGTGGAAAATATTTAAGACAGCTGCCAATCTTCCCAGCAAAATCATCCCAAGGTCTGACTGTGCGCTGCTCAGAAAACCCCAACAGCTACATCTCAGACTCTACGAGCCTCAGTTACCAAGTGTGGCTTGTTCGGAAGATCTGCCAGGAGAAAGCCTGGCAAACCTGCTTTAGATGACTCCTTTATGAGTTGAGTGAAACACAAAATCAGCACAAGAATGCAACATGTAGCACTGGTGTGTAATAGTATATTTTGTTAAGATGACCCAGCCACAGGGACCACACACAAGTGTGCTCTGAGTGCCAGTCCCAAGCCCGGGTAAATGGGGAGGCTGGCCACTCCTAACAGGAGCAGCTAAAAGAAGTAGTATATTTTGTTAAGGTAGCCATGTCACAATAACTCAATATAATATTGTTGTTTTATAAAGTTTTCTGGCAGTTTTTATGTTGGAAAGTGAAGTTGATGATGATGATGATGATCCTTCATTTGCTTCAGCTGTGATGCATGATAAACTCATCTCAAGAAGGTAATCAAGGTCAGTTGCAATCATGGGAAAGACAAAGAAGCTTCCACAAATGCTGAGAGTGGAGATTATTTCATCACACCTGAAGAACCTTGGGTTTAAGAAGATCTCCAAAACATTTAACATTCCAAAAGACACCACAGGGAGCATTATACAGAAGTTTAAAACTCAGACTTAGAACAGCTGCAAATCTGCCTATACCACCCCCACAGTCAAGCCTGGAGGTAGGTCACTGGTGATGTGCAGCTGTTTCTCTGTAGCAGGAACTGGCAATCTTAATCATGTACCTGGCATCATGGATCCACAGAAATAAAAATGTACCTTCGGCTGCTCCCTTGTATTCTCCCCAAGGGGTCGCCACAGCGGATTAATCCACACTGGTAGTTTAGCAGAGGTTTGTGTCCCCACCTGATATCGAACCAGTTGAACCAAGGACCTTTCACTTATAAGGCGAATGTGTAGGCCAGCACACTTTGGGAACACTAACCCAATAAGGGGGTTGAATATTTCTGATTGCAACTATATCTCACAGCTAAAGTTTGGCTCAAATTGGATTACACGAACAGGAAAGTGATACCAAGCAGGCCAATCTACAACAGATTGGCTGCAAAAGTGATAAAGCAAAGAATTAAGGTGTGGCATTGGCCCAGTTAAACTCCAGACCTCAACCTGATGTACATGCTGTGGCAGAACCTTAAGAGAGCTGCATATAAACAAATTCCTACAAACCTCCATGAACTGAAGCAACATTGTAAACAGTGGAAAAATCCCCTACAACAAAGTGAAAGACTGAGCAAGTCACACAGGAAACAAGCTGCTGAATCTGTATTTTGGTTTTCCACACATGGCTTCTCAGTTTTGGCTTCATGTTTGTTATATGCATAATGACAAAGGGTTTATGTTAGACTGAAATAATTTTAGAACCTGTATCGACCAGCTGATTTTTAACGATGTTGTGACACATAAAATTTTGGAAATAAAAGAGGGTGTCTCAGGTTTCTACATGACTACATATAGCACGTTTTAAGTCTGATAACTGAGTGAAGAATACCTGTGTTTGAGTCTGTGTTTGCCTGCATGTGTGCACACAGGCGTATGAGTATGTTTATTTTTACTGACAGGACCAAGAAGTGTGACTACACCTCTACACAGGGAGGATTTTCCTTATTCTCTCGTCTTTGGGCTGGGGGATAAGGAGAAGGAGTCCAGACAAAGCCTTTCCAAAGAGGAGGAGGTGCTGATGAGAAGAAAAGTTGATGAAGGTATAGAAGAGCAGGAGGAGGAAATGATGGGCTATAGAGGCCAGAAGACATCGAAAAAGAGACGACATTTTTTTTTCTGTCCACTGTCGCCCTCAACACTGCAATCATTCCAGCTTCAGGTTTCAGTTGTCGGACGGTTGCGTAGTGACCTGTTTCCATGATGATGTAAGGAGAGACGGGTGGCTAAATTATTCAAAAGTACTGATGCTGAGGCAGGTAGAAAAAAAAAGGTGGATATCTTTTACAAATGCACACACACTGACAGCTGGATGTAAGATGGTTACTTAAAAGTCATTCATTAAATGTAAGTTTTTGGTTTAATTTCCTCCAATTCATCAAAAATTTATTTACAGACACGAGCAGCAACAAATATGGTAAAAACGTTCTCAAGTGGCATTACTGAGAAGGCAAGATAAACAGTTAAAAAAGAAAGACTAAGGAAACACAGAAATACAACAAAGGGCACAGACTTTCTCAGCTGACGCTGTGGAGAAGGCAACTTAAATCTTTAAAAAGAAAGTCTAATGCATTACAGAAAACACAAAAAGGGCTGCTCTAAACACAACCTGCAGCAGATGGAGAACTGGCTGATGGCCTGCTACAGGCTCACCAGTGCTGCAGAGCAAAACAGGGATTACCATAACCACCTGCTTTCCAGGACTCTGGAGTTGACGTTAAACTGAAGGATGAAAGACCCCCTTAAAATACGGCTGACTATACTACTAAGCTATATATTTGTAACAATGTACTTTGCAAATGTTTGCTCCCTTCAAGGTGCATACTTGCATGTGTGCACATATACCTGCCACAAGTAGAATGTAATTTTGTAGGACACGCTGTTGGTGGCGTTGAATGCAGGAAAAACTGGGTTTTCTCCCTTTTTGGGGAAAGATCCACAGAATCTCCACCAATTACATATCTTTCAAAGTGAGAGCTACACCAATCAGTGATTAAATCTGCAAGATCAGCAGCTGATGTATATTAATATTAAAGAGCGCAATTTTTATTCTAATTCTGACTTGTTTGATTGATATACACTATGGACAGACCCTTTTTAGTCATTGCGTCGTCCAACCACCCCCGAGGTTTCTCCCCGTCTCCTTCCCGTCCTCCCTGGAAGCCATCTACTATTGCAGATTTTTTTCCTCTCTTTTTAAGGCAACCTTATCCTTGTCAGGTCATTTGTATCTGTTCATACATACTGGAACTTGTACTGAGTTTGGTTTTCGCTCTTGAACACCATTATCTTGTCAAGATAGCTTAAAACCTTTAAATCCAAACCATAAACCAGCAACCGTCAGTATCTCCCAAAGCAAGACTGTACACAGAAAGGAGATTTTTCATCCCTCTGTTACCCACGGTCTGTTGAGGAGGTACTATGTATCTATCCAAAGCCTCAAAACACTCCAAAACTGCTCATCAGCAATTCATCAACAATTTGTTTCTGAAAAATAAAACTGAAGAAGTTCAATATCATTATCATTATTATTATACATTTACAGAACGCTCCTGAAATTAGTTTCTACTTGAAGTAGAAAAGGCTTTGTTCCTCTGTCTCTAGACTTTACCTCATTTTTAAATAATCAACATTGCCCCTTGTTCACTCTTGAAATTATCTCACTGAGTTCTTCCTGCCCTGCTTTTGATGGACTCTGCAGTCTTCCCTCACTTCTACCCATTTTTCTCCATAAAAATGGTACAATCCACATACCATGTTCACTGCATCTTGGTCGAAGGGGTTCCACTCCACGTTCTCTGGATAGCGTGCCAGAACTTTAGACTTGAAAGTCCTCTTCAGTGGACTCTGTTCAAAATTTTCACCTGGACCGATGCAAAGAGAAAGAGAAAGGTAATGAGACACAGCAGTAAAATACACAAAATGGGCCTTAGGCTATTGAGGCAAGTTCAGGACTGGTACATATGCCAGCCCACATCAGGTGATGGCACAGCAGATACCCTTTCAGCATCCTATTGCCAAATCTCCTTTAAGGTGTGCTATTTAAGTTGCAAACAGTAGGCACTGCTTCTGCAGGCTACTTGGCAACCTACCTCAACCCCTGACTTTATACAATGTGATGTCCATTATCACTGATGCCCGCTCTGAAGGGGTAACTGCTGCTACTCTCCATGCGTGGCAACAAAGAGTGGGGATCTGCTCTTTCCCTGCTTTAGACTTTCTATGAATGTGCATGGATAGGTGGGGAAGTCCCACAACAGAGCCATAAACCAAAAACCTAACCGTGACAATA
>VUQH01053258.1:18314-62569 GCA_015106775.1 Etroplus canarensis | reverse complement strand
CCACCAAGCCATACATCTCATCACGTCTCACAAACTCACTGCTGTCCTTCTGTCACAAAGCACCCTTGATACTCATCTCCCTTTTCACCCTGCCTCAACTCTTTTCTTCACCCGTCTTGTGTACTGTCTATTGACCCCAGGCATTTAAACTAACCTACCTTCACTATCTTTACACATCCACACACACACACAGGTATTCTGTCTTGCATTACTCTTCTTTCCAGTGCATACCTCCAACTCTCCGTGCTCTCTTCCACAGGTGGATTTTTACAGATCCCAGTGCCATCTGTAAACATCGCAGTACATGGCGACTCCTAGTTGACCTCATCTGTCAACGTTTCCATCACCACTGCAAACAAGACAGGGTTCAGGCCAGTCCCTGATGTAATGGTACCCCCACCTTGAACTAATTTTAACTTCTACTGTACACCTAACCACCTAATGCCTATCCTCAGATGTCCTGCTCCACCTTCACATACTTCTCTGCCACTCCTGACGTCCTCATCCAATAACGCAGTTCCTCTCTCCCATACTGCAACTCCTTCTGACCTTCTCTGTACTTCTAAAAAATGTCCAATATGTTACCATATGGTTCCATATTATAGCTTTGACATTACATAGGTCATAAGACTTTATACTCTTCCAATCTATGCCCATTTATTTGAAATAAAAAATGAACAGAAAATATGGTACAAATAAGTCAAGACACAAGTATTTTTATACAAATGGCAGTGTATTATTTCATAATTACAAATGTCAGATATGATACAACAACCAGTGATACAACTTGTACAAGAATTAACAATGACTGCAGTGGTTGAACAACATGACTGTACAGATACAAAATAAAGAAGAAAAATCAACAAGTCCCAGGCCAAGTTTGAATACCCATAATCCATTTGTCATTCCTCCCTTCCATGAAAAATATTTCGGAACTAACAAATCTGGACAAAAGAACGTGAAACCACACAGAACCTTCCAGCCTGTGTCGGTGGTCATCCCAAAACTAGACCTAAGTGAACTAAAGAACTGTTACTTCTAAACATTGCTGGTGAGTGCCATCCCTTTGAGGAGGTGGCTCAACTCACCATCAGAGTCTTCAAGGAAAGGCAGAAGAGAAGGAATGCTCTTTATGAATTCAAACCAGGCCAACTCAGCTGGTCGCCTTGTGATTCATAAAGTTGTCCTCAGATACCAGTGAGATATGTTGGCACTAGAAGGTCATAATTTACATATACAAGGAACCTGAAGTATTACAAACTGATACATGCTTGAGTAATAAAACATATGCATTTTCTAAACAGGCATTACAATGCACTTAGTGCGGACATTCAAAACTGTTGAGCTGTTTAAAGTTTCCTTATGCAAAGGAACTTCTCTAAGAATGGATGAAAGGATAAAGAGGCTGAAAAAAGGCAGGATGTCAAAAATTAACTTGGTTATTGGCACATAAAATAAAGGCTGTCAGTCTCCGTTCAGTAAATTTGTCAGATAACAAAACAAGTTTAGTTACTGTTGCTTTTGGTATCACTGGCAAAACAAAGAAAGAGTTAAAGACACTTCTCATAGTCATTGTCAAAACACACCATAGTGCAATGGAACCAAAACTGAATTTCTTCACTGCTGTAGGGAAGGTTTGAGAGTAAAGAGCCTCAAAACAATGACAGAGGCATGGGTGGTGAACAGAGTTTGGTTTCCCTGTGAGGATGAGTGAATTAGTTACATGTTAGAAATACATAATTTACAAGTTTTTGAGGCTAAAGAGCTAAAAGGCTGAAATCTACATAGGCAAGCAAAATCAGCTTCAAAATGTGCCTGAGAGCAACAAAAAAAGACACTAAAACTGAAATGACAATAAGCCAGCAACAGCTAGATGCACCCATTTGATTCTTGATAGTGGAATGTGCAACAGGGGACAAACTTAAAGACAAAGCCACTTTTCCAAATTAGATAATCAGACTTGGGGACTATGTGTGCAAATTTAAAACATATATGGCCTCGAACAGCTTAGAAGTGAACCAAGTCCCTACGTGATTATGAACTGTTCTATTGAAAAAATGCAGACTTTGTTTATCTGTTTAAAAAAGGGTTAATCATTTAGATTACATGGCAATATACACACAAAACTAACATGTCCAAGTGGGGTATTCACAGCATTAAAAAAATAAAATAAACAGCAACTGCCTCAAAAGCTAAATTCATAAAATGGCTTCAAATGCCTCAGAAATAAGCAAATGGTGAACATAATTTTTGTCATAAATGGGAAGAATACAGAAAATTTATTTGCTCGTAATTGGTTAACTTGGAATGAAACACTTTTATAAGAAAATCTAAAACAATTGTGGTTTTGCAAGAGTCCCAGGACACAAATGATGGTTAATTTCTCAGCATCTAAACACATAAGCAACTGTCTCAAGTTATTCCTGAGAACAACATACAGGATGTGACTAGAACAGTTAAAGGAGGGCATTGTTAAATTCTATATTCACCACAAACACAGCTAGAGCCAGGGAATATAAATGGAGGTTAACTAGCAGATATCACACCAGCACAGAGGCCAAAGTACACTGCATTGTGACACAGTGCTGACAGCTGAATCAGTGGAAGTCAGTCTGATGCAAGAGTCAGGTCTATGTTACACTTCCATTACCAAATGTGTGTCTATTCCAGCTCAAAGCTTTCGCATATGATTACAAAATATGTGAAGGGATTTCCACCCTGTACGCTCAACAATTCATAAAAACCAGACACTGTCAGAAAAAGGACAAAAAGCCAGTAATACAGCAAATGCAGAAAAATAGAAGATGAAGAATAAAGATAAATTAGCAAAATATTAGGCCTGAGTGAATAATGTAACAGACATTTACTTAATAGCTGTGCTTCCGAAAGAAACACTGTCTTGCATCGAAAAATTAATGTTCTGAGCTTTTTGCAGCTCTTGAAAGAATTTTAGAGAGGTCCAGCAACGGTGGTCATTAGGTCTTGGGTTTTTCCAGATGGACTCCCCTTTATTTACTTTGTATTTAACTGTTGCACATGCTGACTGATAGATTGTCAGAAATTTACTTGTCATCTGTGCTAGAACTGGGTTGGTACCGGCACCTAGAAGACAGATAACTACACATGCCACCCATGAAATTGGGCTGAAGGAAGGGCATGGATTATCAAAACCAACTTAAACACAAAGGGGCAGAAGATCTGGAATACATATAGAAAAAGTTAAGCAGCGTGGCATCAACTCAGCAATGAAAGACTAGATTAGCTTTTAAACCGATATCATTTGACTCTACACACTTCATTCAGATCTACCTGAGCCTTGAGGCATACAGAGGGTAGGGTTAGTTTGAGACCAGGTGGAGCTGATGTGCTAAAAACAAGTCACGTTGGCCAAATCAATGACAAAAATACAGCACATATGAAAACAGAAAGGCTTTATGCTACATTGAGAAAATAAAAAGACTACTGGTACTGTGTTTCTTAAAAAAAATCCCCGATACAATTTCTCCATACTCATTCCAAAAGAAAATAAAAAGGAAATAAAAATGTAAATGTATGCATTCAAGTGGTACTTTTATGGCTTTTTGTACAATACAACCTTTAGTGAAAATATACATCTAGACATAAATTCAAGTACAAATGTACAAAATCTTTAAACTCATACTTTTTTCTTTAATTATAATACACTTTTAATACAGCTCATAAATACAGGTCAACATTCACTGAGTTCCTAAGATTTGCGCTCGGTTGGAGTTTGTGGTGAAGTTCTGCGGCGGAGGGGTGCAGGTGGAGGGAGTGGTTTAAAGTCGAGAGGGCCCTTCGATCTCATCGTCGCTGTAACCACCCTTAAAACAGACCTAGAAAGAACCAAAAGTGAAGCTATATCATTAGCGTTAGAAACTTTCATCACGACGCCATCTCACAGGTGCAAGATGATGTCACTTTTGCCTGTAACCTTGATTTAACCACATCAGAGGTGGTATTTCAGTAGGGCCAAAGATGGTGCTCCTCAAAACAAACAACTGCAGTCAAGTCAGAAGATGACATACTGCAAGACATGTAATTCATCGTGTCTATAATAACCAGAATACCAAGTAGAACTGCTATATAAATCTGTGCTGTTAAAGCACAACCTCTCTCTAAAAGATGTGCAATTTCCTTGATGGAGACCTATGACAGGTCATATTGTGTTTGCATCTTTCACTGCAAAGAGCTGCCTCAGCTTTGACTGATGTTTGTTTTTTAGTCCAAGTTGGAGTAGACCTCCAACTTGGACTAAAAAAGACAGTTTCTACAGTCTTTATCTCATTCTGCTATGATCCTGAAGGCTTCAAGTAATAGGATAAGGTGGCCTGGAAGTAGCCTAAAAGTCTAAAACAGGGCAGAAAATTTAATAAAGTTCTGCAACTCTCATCAAAGGACACCTGTTATGCTTCTTGCTATTGTCTATTGTATAATACATACTGTTACAAAGGTACAGCTATACATAGCCAAAGTGTCAGATAGTTCTTTTCAACCCAGCTCTAAATGATGTCCAAAGAGCATATACCCCTATAATTATGCACCTATTCAAATGTTTTGTTTATAGGGAGCAGCCAATCAGAACAACGTTGGCTTAAAGCGAGGGTCAAGTGAGCCGAGATGAACTGAGGGGCTGCACCAAGGCCAACGATAAGATGACCAAGAATTATTTTAAACAAAATTACTCTGGTAGAGTACAAGAATAAAAATATGTGCAGGAAATGAGCACAATAGGTCCGCTTTAAGCAGTGAGGGTACAGTAATAAGTAAATGAGACTTTAAGAACAATGTGGCATACTATCAATTTACAGCTTGTCTCATCTGAACAGTAAGAGATCACATATTTTCTTATTAGAATCTCTCAGAAAAAGCTGAAGCTGCAAATGTGATGAAAAAGGCAGGATTTTGAGAATGAAATTACACAGAAGAACTGAGTTCAAGGGAAGTATAGAACATAACATAAGGTCAAGTCATAATGAACCAGCAAGATATAGTGAGACACTCCTGCATCCAACCAGTGTTAGAATAATTTATCACCACTGAAGCATTTTGCATACGTGTGATGCATATTAAAATATTAATGGCTAGGTTTACTCATAGTATTTCCCATCAACGCAAACAAGCCCCCCCCTAAGAATATGCAAAGGGATTAATAAGAAAAGATCTTATAGAAAAGACAGGCCTTATTCAAACTCAAGGAGCGCTCAAATTTCAGAGTTCAGAGACAACGTTTTCACAGGTTCAGTTTGGACAAGGCCTGGAAAAAAAGAAGAAAGGAAAGTAGGAAGAAAGGAAGTACCTTAGCCCCCACCCCCTCGGACAGTTGCCGGAGCACTAGAACTTGCCTCTCTTCTGAACAGGCGGTAGAAGAAGCCTCTCTTTGGTGGAGGGTTAGGCCGGTTCATGTCCAGGTCTGGGCACAGTGTCCCGTCTGTCTCGTAAACATTGATTTCTTTGAAGCACTCCATCTCAATCATCTACACAGAAACAGAGCTTCAGTTGTCAAACCTTATACACACGTCACTTCTGGAAATCAGGCACAGGGTGTCTTTTCTCTTATTGGGGGGATCAAAGTTCTTGTATGTGGTCCCTTACAAGTAAAGAATAAAACTTCAGGAGTGCCTGCCATTTATTTATGTCACAGCCCTCTGTGCAAGTAGCCGTTTGGATAACCATCTGCTGTATGTTAGCTTTTAGGATGTAACCAAACACCTACACATATACACACACACACACACACACCCCAACCTGGCATGCAATTAAAATTTCTAACCACTTCTGCATTACTCTTAAGGCAAAGTATGAATAAGTGCTGTGAGTCTAAACAATGACATCATCTAAGTGGTTTGAGCTTACAGTACCTCATTCTGCCACGGGATGGAGACACTGCCTGTGACAAACTTGGAATAGAAGTCATCATCTGTGGGGTCAAGGTTCACGCCTTTGACAGTGGAGAACTGCTCAATGTCCAGGACGTCTTTACAGTACACAGCTCGAGGCTAACAGAGGAAAAAGGATGGTGGAAAGGCAGGATAAAGATACAAGTAAACGAGAAGGAAAGACTCACCAGTGTTTGAATGACAGAGGAAGTACTAAACTGAAGTACCTTAAATCAGAGGTACATTTGAATAACATGGAAAACTTCACACGTTGAAGGTTTCCACGCTGCTCTGTTTTTCTTTAGTGTGGCCCTACTCATGTGTATAAACCAAAATAGAAACAAAGATAACACTATCTACTTTCAACTGTTGATTTAACCTCTAAGGTCAGTTCTCTGCCTCCCTCACTCCATTTATGACACTGCAAACGCAATGATTCTCACTTTGATACTCAAGTAAAAAAAAAAAAAAAAGTGTCAGTCCAACACAAAAATGACAGTGCCGCAGCATTTCTGGTTAAATTATATCTGCGAACATCATTTCCATTAAAGAAGGGTGGCTAACACCCTGACAGTGATATCACACACCCACTTCTCACCATATAACGATCTGCCTGTACATGTTTGTTTAGTGTAACAATGGCATTTCCTGTATGCTGATCTGCAGCTGAGAGTTTTTCACAGTCTGTAAGTGTGCGAGTTTGAGTGTATGGCGCTTACATCTGGGCTGAAGGGTGGGTCCAACATGTTGGCCTCTAGCCGTTTGAAGTTGATGTTTCTGAAGATGGGGTGCTGCTTGACCTCTATGGCCCCACCACCCTGACAACCCAGCCTCTCCTTAGGGTCCTTGGCCAACAGCTAAGATGCAACAGGAGGGAAGG
This sequence comes from Etroplus canarensis, assembly GCA_015106775.1. Lineage (NCBI taxonomy): Eukaryota > Metazoa > Chordata > Actinopteri > Cichliformes > Cichlidae > Etroplus > Etroplus canarensis. The sequence continues at coordinate 55,792 of VUQH01053258.1, read as the reverse complement.
AAGAAGGAGAAGCCATATAATCACTGCAATGCTCTGCATTCAGCTGAATTGACTAAGGCATTTTTAGGCAGAAAGGACATTTAAAAAAAAAAAAAAATTCGCCATTAATAAATCACACTCAAAGAAGGGGAGGAGGTTTCCTGTGATGGTGGTTAAATCCTTACAGTTTTACAACTAATCCCTCCAGTTCAGTATATACAAAACACACATAGCCGAGTTTGCACATAATCCACTTGACTGTTTGTATCCAAACCCACATAAGCTAATAAAGACTACACAAATCCATACACTCAAAGGTTAATGCAGCTCTATTATGAATAGAATTAGTGTCACTATGAGGACTTCTAAATAATATTACCAACATACCACCTACAGCACCGCAGCCTGATGGTGTGGACTTCTGTTCAGTGGTTGAGCTGCTAGCAGGCACCCTCACTGCTGTTGTCACCCTGATGCACAATGCTTTCACAACCAACAAACCAAAAGCATCCAACTTTTCACCACATCTCACACTTTCTAGTTCTCCTTCGTTTCTCTTGTCCTTTGTGCAACTCTTGTCCAATTTACACCCGGATTCAAAGCAGATTTTCACTCTTGCTTTCTGCTCTTGATAACTCATCGCTTTTCTATTTTGGGATGTGGTAATAGCCATCTCTTTGGCACAGCAGATGTGGTCCCCCACCCATCCCCTTCATTCTCTCCCCTTCTTTATTATCTCTCTCTCATTTCTTGCTGAACCCTTTCGTCTCGCTGCTCCCCCCCGACTCCTCCTCTCCCTGGGGAGTCTTTAAATCTGCTGAACCGTGGGTCAGAATGTTCCACAGCGTCCTACAAAAAATGTCCCTATACTGCTCATAAGCAGAGCAAATCATGAAGACTGTCAAACAAGAGGGGGGTTAAGAGAGATAAGCAAAGTGAACTGAAAGAAACAACTCATCCCCTTAAACAAACCAAGGCACTGTGCAAAATCACTATGTATCATGTGAATCAGTTAGTTTTTCAGCATTTGTCACATCACGGTAAAATGCTTACAAGACCAAGGTTTAAAAATAAATTACTACTTATTTGCTGATTATATCCAGCTTTATTTCTCATTTAAACTACAAGATGTTCAGAAGTTATGTAGATTATTGGCCCGCCTTAATGCCATCAGGTAGTGGACAGTAAAAAAAAAAAATAATAATTCCGCAGTTCAGTGCTGATAATTCAGGTTGCTGCCCATGAAAATGTGGCCCTCCTGATCAGGAACAAACTAGGGCCACTGTACTCTGCTGTTATCTACGCGTTATCATCAATCAGTCCCTGTCCTTCAATACTCATGTTGAAGAGCTCTCCAATTCCTATTTATTCCCACCTGAGAAATATTTTTTAACTGAGGTGTAAAATTTCTAAAGAGCAGTTGGAGTTGCTTGTTCATGTTCTGTAATTCTCAGTTTTCTAAATCTGCCCTAGATCGCCTTTAGGCAAGTTAAAATGCGGCTGCTAGGCTGGTTACTATATCAGACAGTCCCATATCACCCCACTATTAATGTCCATTCACTGGCTACCTGTAGCATTTAGGATTCAGTTTAAAATCCTCAGACTTACCTACAGAGCACTGCACATTCAGGCACCCTCATACGTGGATGAGTTTTTGCAGGTTCACTCTTCATCCCACTCACTCAGGTCAAAAATATCTAAAATTACTGTTTGTTCCATGCACCTGTCTCGGAACACGTGGTGCTAGATCCTTTGAGGCCATGGGGCCTGACCTGTGGAATGCTCTGCCTGTTCAGAGGTTTGCTGATTCTGTGGAATCTTTTGAAAGTCAGCTAAAGACGTATCTATTTATTTGGCCATTTCAGCAACATGTTTTTGCCAGTTCTGTTTTTTTGCAGTGTGCACTTTGCCTTTGATTCTTGTACTGCTCTTTATCATGTTTTAATAATTGTGCACTTGATTTTTATTGTCTTAAGTTATTTTCATATTTTGTTTTGAATTATGTCTTTCAGCTGCTTTTTAAATTTTGTAATAACCTATCTTAAATTTCTTCTGTACAGCATTTTGGCTCCTGTCTATGAAAAGTGCTATGCAAATAAATAGCGCTTGCTCGTTTTGGTTTTATGGCTAATTATGCCCACCTGAACTGATCGTGCCAACTGATGTCAGTGATGTGATTCCACCACAGGCACAGGCGTTTTTTGAGTCTACTTTTAATGAAGAGTGCAACAAGCTACACAAAGTAGATGGCAGGGAACATCATATAGCACACATGGGTGAAATCTGGCCAACAATATGATAAAAGGAAAACAAATCAACGTAAAAAAAAAAAAAATCAATAAGAGGCACCAGCATACTAAAGAATCTCAAGGCAAATGATTGCCATTAAACTCAATTCCAATGCAGTGTGTTTCATCAGTGCCTGTGCAATGGTGTGTATTTGATAACTGGCAAGATGGCGGTTAACTGAAATGCTGATAAACCATTCAGTGATCCAGTGTTTGGAATATCACGTTACTTTAACTAGGAAAAAAGTTACCCACCCTTCAAAATAAAACATGTTGTGGACAATTAAATTTCTTCTTCTGAAATACTCCCCATGTGTTTTGAATCCGTATAAGACACACGAGGTCAAATTTACAAATGTATCAATTTACTCCCATTCCTCTCATCATCCCTGTTTCCAGTATAAACAGCTACAGTAGTTGTTTAAAAAGAAATGATAAATTCAGAATCTGTTCACCCTCAGCTTGTCAAATTGTCTTTGGGCAAGATACTGAGCCCTACATTGTCCCCATTGCATCCATCAATGTGTGTATGATAGATAACAGGGCTATATGAATGGGTGACTGTGGCTTGTAGTGTAAAACCTCTTTAAGTGGTCAACAGGAGAAAAGAAGTCCTTTTTTATAATTCCAGTGCATTTGCCATTTACCAAAAGAAAATTAACCACACAGAGACTGACTATTAGACCTGCATTCAAATGACCAGAAACGCTAATGTTATCTTTTCAATATGTTAACAGGAAACTTTCTCCAAATCAACCTTAAAATAAATATGTAGAAATAATTATGTTAAGGCGGTGTTTACACTTTGTACTGTTGCCCAGTGGTGGCAAAACATTTACTACAATTTACCTCAAAATAGAGCACTTTAAAAAAAAAGCAGTTTCCTGTCTCAGTGTAAACAATGTAACTTTTACATGAACAAAGAAGTAGGCATACACAGATATAAAAATAGACAGTATGATTACCACTATGCATCTTTCCTAACCCTTGTACATTATAAAATCATTCATTCATCTTCTTCCACTTGTCCAATTCAGGGTCGTGGGGGGCGCTGGAGCCTATCCCAGCTGTCATGGGTGAAAGGCAGGGTACACTCTGGACAGGCTGCCAGTCTGTCGCAGAGACTACACAGAGAGACAAACAACCATTCATGCACACAGTCACGCCTATGGTCAATTTAGAATTTGCCAATTAACCTAACCCCCATTGCATGTCTTTGGAATGTGGGAGGAAGCCGGAGCACCTGGAGAGAACCCACGCAAACACAGGGAGAATATGCAGGCTCCGCGCAGGAGGATCAAGGGCAGCCGGTTGTTGGATTTGAACCCGGACCCTCTTGCTGTGAGGCAAGAGTGCTAACCACTGCACCACTATGCTATTATAACATATATAAAATCAAATAAAACAACATAAAATAAATACACCTCTTGAATGACCTTAAAGAAATCCAGATTGCAATCCATTTGTAGTAAATCATGCCTTGGTATAATGTAAATGTTTTTTTGCTTTAAACAAACTGGAAGCTAATTAATTAAAGTAAGAAAGAAATCATGTTAATCCAAAACAATATCACAATCTCTGCAATGAACAACAGTGAGACTTTGTTTCATGGTGTCTACAAAGTAAATGAAGAACATGAAAGGTGTGTCAATTGTACAGTACCTCTGTTAGTGGTGACAGAGACACTTATTGTAGTAAAAAAACCTTTTTATGCAATTTATCAAGATGTGAAGTTAATGTTTCACGCATATAAATGGTACTTTTCGCAGCGGATGAATCTGCATATGTGATTTGGCACAGATTTTCTGTCAGATGGCCCTCTTGCTGCAACCTTCCCCTTTATCTAGGCTTGGGAATAACACTAGGAGTACACTGGCTCGGGACCCTCAAGGCTGGGCTTTCTGTCTCCTCTCAGTTGTGAACTGGGGGCCTTTCATGTGTTAGGCAAACTATGGAAACACTATGGAAACACCCAATTGCAGTGAAAAAATAATTTCATATATATGGATAAGCAAAGTACTTCTTATCTTATTGATGTTTCACTTATATATTGACCTGATTTTTACAAAAATTTTTTCCATGTAATGAAATCACTCCCACCACATCACTTTGTGTCCTCATTTGTAGCTATTCCCTCCCCTCCACCTTTCACCTATTCTCAAAACTGTCACCACCATTTCTTCATCCTCACCTGTCTGCAGATGTCTTTTGCTTCCTCAGAGAATTTATCAGAATACTCTTCCTGATCCTCCCGCACTCGTCTGTCCACCTCCTCACGCTTGACGCGTTCCTTGCGCTTGCGGAAGGGCGACTGGCCCTGGATCATTTCAAAGATCAGACAACCCAGCCCCCACCAGTCCGGACTGAAGGTGTAGCTCTCATTCTGGATTACCTCGGGAGCTAAAGCAAGGAGGAATAGTAAGAGGTGAGGAAAACTGACAGAGGGGGTTAAAATCTGAACTCATGTTTCCTTACTCCATAGACAAATGTCCATACATGTGTTCTGTTTTACTGACAGTTTCACAAAACTGAAGGTTGTGGTGTAGTCCCATCATCTTGCTCATTAGGTCTAAAGTGGCCATAAAAGTCAGTCAGAGCTGTAAATCTGTCATTTTCCTCATGTTACTTAAACACAAGCTGTCAAAATCTCTCACATACAACACATTTATTTCAATTCAGTATTATTTATATGCATCAATTCACAACAACAGTCACTTCAAGGCACTTAGACACATTGTTCTTTGATGTGAGAAGGCGTCAGACTCTAATCTAATGCAAGTTTTGTCAGTTTTCCAGTCTATGATAGGCAGAAGGAAGACTGAGATGTGTACAGAGAAGTCAAAGGAACAGTGGAATGGTTTTAGTAAATGAAGAGGAAAGGTCTGAGAGGAAAAAGGGAGGATGAAGAGGACATCAGAGGGCAGAAAAAAAAGACCCATTCTTACCCATGTATCCAACAGTGCCCACTCTCCCTCGTATCGTCTCCCCTTCAGGGATTTGCACAGCGAGGCCCAGGTCTGAAATTCGAATGTGTCCTAAAGGAGACCCACAGATAAGTCTCAGAACTGAGAGAATGCTGACTGTATGCCCAAATTTAAATGCATACTTCTTTGAATGACAGCCAAAGTTATAACTTGCATAATGTACAAATACTTGCATACAAGACACTACACAAAGTGTTACACTAAATTTTAAAAGACATAGGAATGAAAGAAATTGAGGGGGAAAGGAGCTGTGCTAAAAATAAGTGCATTCCTCAATTTCAAGATAAGCCCATGGTAGAGAATAAATGATATGAGTGTGAGTCAGAGGAGAGTTTGACGTTAGAAACTTGAAAAGATGATTTTCCAGCCCCATAAGATGGGGAGACAAAATTATGAACGGACTAATTACAAAAAGCTCATTTGTTTTGGATACTGAGCTATCACACTTTAAAAACTGTAAACAAAAAAGAACTGCTTTACTATCCCTGGCGCACATATTAGTCCACTTAAAAGTGAATTCATCAACAAAGTGATAAAGTGAAAAAAGAACTGGGACATACCACGGTCATCCAGAAGGATGTTTTCAGGTTTCAGATCCCTGTAAAAAAAAAACAAAAAACAAAAAAAAAACAAAAAACCACCAATTACATATTAGTGAGTAATTCTCATGTTTTCTCATGTTGTGCTAGTTCTAAAATAGAATCCTGGGTCCTGGATAAATATTTTAATTATTTATTGACTTGGCAATCTGTTTTTGTCTGTTGAATGTGTTCTTTGTCTTGCTGAGCTACTGCAGTCTTTCATGTATATTAATCTGCACACATATCTTTTATTTGCTTCAGTTATTACCACGTTATATTGTACTGACCTGTAATATCCTGGTTGAGGTTTTAGCATTGTAACTAATGCCTTTAAAAAACAAATTAATCTCTTTCCGTTTTAACTAACACATCAGGTTGTTATTTTATTGTAACTAAATCTAGTGGACTCAGCTACTGCCAACTGAAACCACAATGCCAACTGTGAAGTTTACAGTAACACATGCTGAGATCAAGGAGCACCGTATGTTGTTATAACTACACAGGCCATGTGCATGTGGCTCTTTTAAGAACATCAGTGTTTATGCTGCCATTACTCTTGAGGCTCCACTGAGTTTGACATATGAGTTACACCTCACTGGAATCGGTACACCATTAATCCAGTCACACTTCATCATTCAAGATTTCCTTCTGCACTCTTCCCACTGTTACACTCCGGTGGAATACATCTCTTCATAACACCAGACCTCGAACAAATGGTCGGAATGGTTGCACCTTGCTTTTTCATCTATTGTACTGTAACAGCAACCAATTTTTGCAATAAGAACATCGTGTTGTATTAAATAAGACTTGAAACTAGCAATAGAAACTACAAAATTATCAGAATTAGGAAGAAGCATTTTCTTAAATGTCTATACCATTATACCATTAGCAATCAGACTTCTTTTGTAAGACCGTCCCCACTGGCATCACATTGCACAGGAAAACAAAATCTATACATCTCTACTATCTATGCACACTTTTGGCTACTCCCTTGTATTTTCCCCAAGGGGTTGCCACAGCAGATTAACCCGCATTGGGAATGGGACAAAGGTTTTACCCTAGATGAGGCTAGGGTAAAACCTGGTGGGAGGGGCTTGTGTCCCCACCTGGAATTGAACCAGGGACCTTTCACTTCTTGCCAGTGGCACGGTGGTTAGAATTCTTGCCTCACAGTAAGAGGGTCTGGGTTCAAATCCAGCAGGCGGCTGCCTTTGACCCTTCTGTGTGGAGATTGCATGTTTGCTCTGGCTTCCTCCCACATTCCAAAGACATGCCATGGGGGTTAGGTTAATTGGCAAATTCTAAATTGACCGTGTGTGTGAATGGTTGTTTGTCTCTCTGTGTTGGCTCTGTGACAGACTGGCAACCTGTCCAGACTAGCGTACCCTGCCTTTCACCTATGACAGCTGGGATAGGCTCCAGCACCCCCTGCGACCCTGAATTAGAAAAGCGAAAGAAGATGAATGAATGAATGAATGACCTTTCACTTGTAAGGCAAATGTGTGTACACCACAGAGATACTACAACAATTATGCATTGGCTGTTTTGTGATTTTGGCCACATTTTTTCTTCACAGTATAGGAAATATATAGCCAAAAATCACAGCACACCCATTTCATAGCTGTTTCAATAACCGGATTGCAACAGCACACAGCGGTGGATTTAAAAAGGGCTTGAAAATAGCAGGTGGTTTACATTAGTCTTTGTAGGCCAAGCTTCTGTCACTTTTATGCTCATTCCTTTGTCTGACAACAAGACCAGAAAAGTCAGTGAAAATAGCTTTACTGGTGTATTGAAATACACTTTATGCAAGCACATAGTGGCAGATAAATTAAATGGATGGTATTGTTAGTCACATTAGTATTAGCCACACACTGGTATCGCCAAATATATGTTGGGAAAAAAACATATTTCCTGCTGTTGTGGGGAGAGCACACTAGAAGCCTTAAAAAAAGCATGTGTGATGTACTTGTAACTGAGCCATTTTACAGATGTTGGAAACCGCTCTAGCAAGAAAATAATGGTGAACTGCAAGGCAACTGGCTGCATCTGGATTTAGATGTAGCAGATGTTCATACTTTAAGGGCATTCCAATTAGACTCTAGGCAGGTATTACACCAGAGTGGTGTAGATAATGTAAAAGTAGTATGGACAACAAATTAGGCTTTTCAGTCAGCAGTGTTTTCTGAGGGACAGAATAACTACATTTCACTCCAGACGACTATAGTCAAAAGATGACTTCCATCTGCAGTAATTTATATTTGGCAGTATGAATCTGTTCTGGGACTTCCTTGCCTTTCTATGCACATCACCTACATGGAAAACCAGAGTCAGGAAGATCAGCATAAAGGCAATCAGACACAGTCAAATATGGCCTGAAAGGTGGAGTTGGGTTGCAAGGCAGCTCACAGATGCAGAGCAACTGGGGGTAGGCTAAAGCAGTTTAAAATGCATGACTTATATGATTTTTACCAATTAGGTGTGTACCAGGGTCTCAGCTGAGCCACCTACTGATGTGAGCTGGCATTGAGATGAGGTGATCTGCCATGTCTGCAACTGAACTTGACTATGTGACCTGTCAGACCTAACACTATGTTCGACTGGGCATAGACTTTGGTTTTGTAGCTTTCCAAACTTTTTCCATGCACAAAAGGTGCTATAGGGATGGGGGAAACCAAACACATAATAAAAAGACACTAGTATAGATACTTTAAAATAGTATACTACCAAACTGCTATTATGCTTCCACAAAGTTGACAGATTGGAAACATTTAAGCCAAGATATCCTGTAGTGTGGATCAAGATCTAAAAAAACAAGATCTCAAACTGCCTATGAAGTAACAGGATATTGTAATTCATTAGATTTCCTTGTCTAGTGAAAACCACTGTCTTTCAAACTACACATTATGTTTTAATTAACACTGATAACATCACCATGAGACCATCATGGTTATTTCTGACTGTACAACGTTCCTTTCAGAACTGCAAGAGACAAAGGATAACTTTAATGGTAGAGTACTGATTCACATGAGAGTAAACTGAACTTTAAATATCAGGGCATTTAGCCAGTTGTAAGCAAATTCTCTGGTACTACAATATGCTTACATAATGTTGTTCTGGGACTTTAAATATCACATAGCTCCCTAAAGTATTAAGGAAAAAAACAACTTCCAAGCATTTAAGTTTAATGCAGTAATTACAACAAATATGATATGGAATCCTTTTTATTGCTTAATATACTATCTAAACCTACCACAAGAGATAGAGCTGGAGGCAACTGGACTTCTTTTTAGGATCTTGAGAATGTCTCACCTCTCATCAGAAAGGCTTCCTCAGTTTTAAAAGCTGATGGAGAGTCCTGGGTTTTTAACCTCTAGTGGGTATGTCACATTGGTGGTGGTCCTGAGAGTTTATGACCTATGCTGTCATCATGTGACGTGTTAAAGGAACATAAGCAAAGTTGTGAATTATCTATAGGTTCTTGCCCCATGTAACTACATGGGTCAAGGTGTGACTGGGGCCCAAATCACCTGGTAAGAAATCTCAAGACTGAGACTACCATGACCTGGATGACTGAGAAGAGAACCTACACATGTACATCTACCCCAATTTTTTTTCTAATTTTTTTCATGTGAGCTTACCTGTAGACTATCCTCTCACGGTGCAGGTCCTCAAGGCCACAGCAGATCTCAGCAGCATAGAAGATGGCCCTTTGCTCATCAAAGCCCGAGTTTCCCATGTTGTAAATGTGAAACTTTAAATCCCCGCCATTCATTATGGTCAACACCAGGCACAGCGCATCCTTGGTCTCATAGGCATATGCTAGACTAACCTGGGGGGGTGAGGGAAGTGGTAAGGGGGGGTAGGCAAGAAGAAAGGAGTTGGTGTGGAAGAGGGCAAAGAAGAGAAAAGGAGCATGGAGGAGGAACAGGGAAGAGAAGTGGTAAGAGACAGAGTGACTAGAAGAATATATTTGCTTTATTTGGCTTGTTTAATGTCCCAAATAATCATCCATGATCCAGGATAGAATGACAAGAATGTACACAAAGAGCAACAACAAGATATATAACATATGGAAACCATCCTCTCTCTAATCCCATTATCCATGTCTTTTCACCCTCATTCCCACCAGCCTCCCCTCTCAACCCTCTCATCTCCTTTCCCCCCTGTGGGTCAGTGACACGCAGGGTACAGTGTGTGCATATGTTTTTGTGTAAAAGCAGGATGTTGCTGCCATCAGGAGGAATTCCATCTGCTGGAATATATAGTCAGAAACAAGCCACAAGAGGAGATGGGAAATATTCTCAAGGGCCAAGTGAACAACACACACACACACACACACACACAGAGTACCTAAACAAACATACAAATATGCATTACAAGCCAAAGTAAATAATCTTTCATTTGTGCTTCCAAAACCATGTTTATGCGCTGGCAAAATACATCTATTCATTCTGTCACCATGAAACAATGCCTCTTAGTCTGCTTACCATTTCATTAAAATGTATGAATCACTATGAAAATATCCAAAACGTCTAACAAATATCAAAGAAGCTATTTCAAGTGTGTAATTAAAATGTTCAGTAATCGCTACTCTAGTGTAACCCGTTCTGTTGTTTCTTGTCTTATTTATTGTTTACATGTATACATAAAAACTATTTTCCTTTTTAGTTAAATTGCATACCTAGTTTGTTCTTTCTTTAAGCCCCTGTTTTACTTAATAGTTAATAGAATTATTGGAAGTAGTGCAATTTATTCTATGCTTTCCCATTGACTTTATCTGATGAAAAACAGGCCATGCTGCAAAACATGTACAAACCCTGTCCAGAAATATTTTTTTAAAAGTCCATGAATGGCTGACATTTATACTACTCCAATAAAACCATAAAAATCCAGACAGAAACTACCTTAGTTTTAAAATTTAGAGACATCACAACACCTGCTTTGTCTTCCCTCTGCTATTTAATTGTCCAAAATAATGGAAATATATTGATAGTTCAGGCATTTAAAAAAGAATCAAATCTATCTTTGTATTTCCAATGCTCTTCTTCCCTGGAAAACATTAAATGATAAGTCTGACTTATAGTACTGTTGAAAAAGTCTTGAGCCACCCCTCATTTCTTTACATTTTGCTTCCAAGGATCCAGACTTTCCTGAATTTTTTAAAAGTTCTCCAGGCTTTCTGAAGGTCTTTCAATTATTTTCTTTGGACACTGGCTACTTTTTCTCCTTGTACCTGACTATTTTAGAGGATTTTTAAAAAAAAAAATTATCATTGTATTGTTAAGCCACTTAACAGTGACCTATGAATCATTCAAGCCTAAAAAGGCACTTAACATTAGGGATGGACCAGTGTTGTGTTGACACATAACAGACAACTTAGTAAAATTGGTTCTTTAGGCACTTTGTTACCAGCAGCCTGTTGCAAAACACATCACTTGTTCACATTCCTTTAATTGAATCTATGAAAAATGTCAGAGATAACACAATTTGACAGGCATAAAAATAGTATTTTTGCACCAACAAGATCATTCTTAAAGAGTTACTAACTAAAAACTTAGCATATTGCAGCATGGTGTGCAGTGTGTCCTTAAAAAAAAAAAATATCGAGGAAACTGGACAAGTGGTAGACTAAAAAATTGTCTAAAGCAGGTGAACAGTATCTGAAAGTCATGTCCTGAAGAAAGAAAACAAAACCAGCAAAGATCTGACAGGACCTGAGAAATGCATATGGCCCTTCAGCTGATCCAGCTACTGTTCACCGAAGCCTCATCAGAAATGATTTCAGTAGAAGTGCCAAGAAGGCATTCTTAAGGAGAGGTAACAGTGAGAAAAGGCTGAGGGATGGGAATTTACAAGAACTGTACTGAAAATCCGTGGCAACAGGCCTTATGGAGTGATTTGAAAATTTGAAATTTTGGGTTCATCTATTCACCAGTATGTTCAGAGGACATCAGGAGAGAGGTACAACAGTGAGTGTCTACAGCCATCTGTAAAACATTGTGGATGTTCCATTATGATTTGGGGCAGCATTTCAGCCAGTGGTGTTGGGGATCTTGTCAAAATTGATGGATCTATGAACGCAGTAATGTACCATCAGATTTTGATCCACCATGTAATACCATCTGAAAAGCATCTAATTAGCCAGGGCTTCATTTTTCACCATGACAGTGATCCAGAACACACTGCCAAAGCAGTAAAAACCTACCTAGACAGAAGAACAGACACTGGAACACTATTAGTTATGGACCGGCCTCCCTGGATCTCAACTTGTTAAAGCAGTCTGGGATCATCTTGACAGATCACGGAACAAAAGGCAGCAATATCTAAAGAAGAACTTTAGAATGTCCTTCAAGAACCCTGGGGAACTATTCCTAAATATTACTTAGAGGTGAAAAACAAAACCTGAAAAAGAGAGTTCAGTCTGTGTTAAAGAACAAAGGTGGTCACATCAAAGTTTGATTTTTACGGTTTTTAGTATTGTACTGTTTAGACCTATGTACTGTATTTCCATTCATGTTTGCACTTTTCATTAAACTGTTGCACCTACTTCACATTTTCATAGCAAAATATACAGAAATGAGAGGTGGCACAGTACTGTATATGTAGGGGAAAATAATATAAATTGCTAAATAACTTTATCATATTGGCACCAGCATAAAAAAACCCCCCAAAAATCCAGTATGACATGATAGTGCGTCAAATCTGTATCCGAAGCAGCTCTACCTCATCCTTACCTGCAGGAGATTTAAAAGCAGGGTCACCCTGCTCTGTGTCTCACACCCACACACAAAGAATATGTGGATGGGTTATTGGTTAAAACATACAGAAAGCTAACAGTATGCATTGACTAATAGTATGCACTGATCATAAAAAGGTAAGAGAGAGAGAGAGAGAGAGAGACAGAGAGTGAGAGAGAGAAATGAGGGGTTTGAGAGAGCACTTGACTCTTCTCCTTGCTACTGCTGTTTGGTCAGTGTTGCTAGGCAACAGAGCTGCTCTCGTAGGTAGAGAGGCACATGAAGAGTCATCAGTTCTGCCTGCAGCACTGAACGAGCACACGAGCGTGCGCACACACACACACACACAAACACACACACACACACACACACACAATCATGTGCCAATCCCAGGTGACAAGAGCTGCAAGTCTGAGGTTCTGTAACAAGCCCACTCCTGCCTCTGTATGTGTATGTGTATGTGTATGTATGTGTGTGTGTGTGTGTGTGTGTGTGTGTGTGTGTGTGTATGCGTGCCCATACACATGCTTCTGCCATGACTCACTCAAGCAAGGACACACAACATAGATAGCTCACACTGCATCACAAACCAACTAATCCAACATGTAGTACAACTCAAACTACAGCCATTAGATTCAAACAGAGAAAATGGACACGTTTTTCAACTCTGCTCCAGTACAGTCCAGGTTACTGTACTACAGATAAATATCACAGTTATGTCACAGTCAGACAGTGTTTTTCTATATGTACACATATATAAAGTACACACTTGTCACAAACCAGACATGTACATGAGCACTAGCAGCTCCTTGCCATGTTCCCAGAATGTTAAATGAACTCTTGATGTAATTTTGTTGTCTTTGGAACAATTATTTTTAAAGAGAAACAACACTGAGCCAAAGCTAAGATTTCTTTTCCAGCCTGAGCACCTGAGATCTGTTTGTGTATGCTGCTGGACGAAGTGGAAAGAGAAGCACACATCTCCAGTTTTCCAATTGCATTTGAGTCTTGATGTGAACATGCAGTAGTTAAGCGGAATAAAAATTCAAGCATTTCAATCTTTATGTTCAAGACAGCTCAAAAGGAGAATTAAGAAAATCAGAGTGTGATACAACAGAAAGAATTCTATTGCTACACAGGTATGCAGAGTCAGAGACAAAACAAGGGGGGCTTTCTTCACTCAACAATCAGTTAACAAAGTCCTACTTTTAATAAACATTATTAATATCTCCTTTAGCTGTAGTTTTCACCTTCGGCTCTTTGGTGAAACCACAACCTCTACAGTGAGGAAATCTGGTGAAATCTGATACAGAAACCTCAGAGAGAAGGGTGACTGCAAATCAGTACGGTTATTGCTGTTATCCAATGAAGAAACATTTTTATCCTTATGGGAGCGGTACTTTCACCTCTTCTATAAAGCACAAAGGTAGTTTAATGAACATGAAAATTATACAAGTCATACATATGGCCTTCCCTGTCATTACATCTCAACCTAAGTGACACCCCATCAGGGATTTTGGCATGAAGCACTTATCAAGACACCCAATAAGGATCTACAGTAGAAAAATTGTGTTTCATCTCACCAGAAGACTTGTGAAATCTTGGAGAATCAATGCAAAGGCACACTAAAAGTGTTCTACTGGCATGTGGCAACCCACTACCTTACTACGACACTTTATGTTGGTTTTTCCTTTAATTTGTCACCTGTCTGTAAGTGACTCCCTAAAAGGGTTTCCAATACAGCACTAGCCAAAAAGCACCACTTACTCACGCCTATGGTTCAAGTTATAGAAATCCTCCATTGGAAAATCAGCCAAGAGCAATGCCATCACTAAGAGCCGGAGGCAGGGTGGCAGGATAATGATTTTTCTTTTCCTTGGGTTGGCACACATACTCAGAGCAGGAATACTGTACTACTTCATTCTATAAGAAGCTGCTCTTTTAAAATGTTACTTGGGCCTGCAACTCAAGACACCATGGGTTCAACAGTTCTAGTGGCCTTTGTTACAGTTTGGTTTGACAACCAGGAAGAAGAGTTCTGATACTATCACAGTGAAACCAATGCTATTGTGGCATTCTTTAGAAATTGTTAAAGATTGTTCCTCAGAATGGTGCTTCCTTAGAGTTGACAGTTCTTTAAATTCCATGTTTGGGTTACTACTGGATTGGGATGTTTAACTTGAAAACAGATTTGTTTTTGTTAAATAAATTCCAGTTAAATACGCTAAGGACATCTGAGAAACTTTTGGGCCCTTTAACTTAATATTGAGCTGCCATAGTGACAATCTTCAAGTAAACATCACAGAATTCAGGAAATGGCACAAAGTTAAACTCAGATGGTTAAAAATCATTTTAACATCACTGCCCCAGGGACACACACTATCTTCATTTAAGCATAAATATTAGGAAAACAGTCAAATTTAAAAATACACTGAAAAATAATTCAAGGCTGACAGTATGCTCCAAATAAAATCTAATTTGGCATGTTTGCAAATAGCAAGTCTGTTGTGAAAATTGCCCAATCTGTCGACACGTTTGCACATCTGTACTAAATACCCTGCAGAATGCTCTCAACTGCCACTGGTCAATAATATCGCATGACTCCCCCCCTTTTGTAGTTTTATCTCATCATGTCTTTTTCCACTGTGGCTCACAACCCCATTAAACAAACAGAACTTGAGTCATGGCATCTATCTTTGAAAGCTGATTGACAGCCTTTGCAAACATGCCATTCCGTTTCATTTGCAGGATCCTGAAGCCACACAATGCTCTCACATACATGCATTCACAGTCTCACACATACACACAGACAAAACAAGTACAATTCTTTTGAAAGGTTGAATAAGAAAAAAGTAGTACTTACTACAAAACTACTGTTAACTTTTTCTAAAATGCGTTTTTCGTTTAGTGCCATTGCTTCACCTTTTCTTTTCTTCACTCGTTTCTTTTCCAGCTTTTTACAGGCGTACATCTTACCGGTGGCACGTACTTGGCAGGCACAAACCTGGAAAACAAGCAGCGAAAAAACGTGATCACACACATGTACATCAAAAACACACACACACACACACACACACTTAAACTATAACTAATGGAAGTTAATATTCCACACTGCAGATTTCTCCACCTGGCATCACTGAAGTGGTGCATTAGCTGACCATTAAAGGTTACTTGTAGCCAATTACAGTTAGGTCCTTAACTTTTAGAATGACACATTTTTTGTTGAAGTGCAGACTTTCAGCTTGAATTCAAGGGGTTTGATAAAAATGTTGCATTAATAGTTTAGGAATTACAGGCATTTTTATACAGAGGGCCCTGTTTTCAGAGGCTCAAATGTAATGGGACAAACTAACATAATATTAAATCTAAGAACTGTTTTTAATACTTGGATGAAAATCCATTGCATCCAATGACTGAAGTCTAGAACTTAAGGGCATCTCGAAATGCTGATTTTTCTCTGTTGAGCTCTGCCTAGCCTTTACTGTAGCCACCTTCAGTTGCTGCTTGTTTGTTGGTCTCTCTGCCTTCAGAACTCTCTTCAGTATCAGGTGACTGACTTGGCCATTGATGAATCCAATCCGTTTTTATAGCATTTGACTGAATCTGAGCAGAGAGTATAACACTATACACTTCAAAAATCATCCTGCTACTTCTGGGCTGGGTGATATGATCAAAATTTCATATTTCAATAGAAGCCATCTCATATCATGATATAGTACATTTTCTATAAATTCAATGAATACTTTATCTAATGACCAGAGGGAAAGGACTATTTCTTTTGTACATTTAAAATTATATACTTAAATGAACGGCGCTTATTTGTATTTGATTATTTTTCTCCTTTTTTTATAGCAGGAGTTTCAAACTCATTTTGAGCCACGTACAAGTCAACTGCATCTTAAGTGGGCTAGATCAGTAAAGTAATAATTTTAAAATCACCTCTAAACTGTTGCCCTTACTTTTGATGTAAAGATGTTTAGCTACACATTAAATCCCTGAAATTTCTTAAGAAAAAGAAGTGAAATTTTGTGAATATATCTTCTGTATTATAAAGAAATGCTGGTGTACTAAAGCAAAGAAACCCATCATCATTAATGTATTAAATATAAAACACTTACAAGCTTAACATAAATACTGATGTAAAAAAATTAAACTTAAACTATAGCAGCCATGCTGGTACTTAGGTTTCCAAATGAAGAAAAAATATTGCGGTAAAATGCAGGGATGTGCCTACTATTTGCGTAAATGAATTATTCTGATTTCATTAATGCGTGACAGCAACTAACTGTTGAAAAAAGAAATGTTTCCATCCTTCACTAACTGGGCTGAGCCCTAACAGACAGCTGAGCCTTTTTCGTTCCCTGTGATGGGAAGTTGTAAACTAGCGGTGGAAAGCAGCCTAGCAGTGTGAGCCAGATGGCAGCAGCTGGAAGCAGCGCATATATATGCTGTATTTATATGTTAAACCAATCAACTAGTAAATTGGTGGCCAGGAACATCCCTAGTAAACAGCATATTTTGCAACAATCTGAAATAAACAATAGATAAATAAACAATAGAGCAGAACATGAAATGATAGACATTTTTATTTCGTCATTCAGTATATATCGTTATATCGCACAGCCCTACTAGTGACCTGGTTCCACTGGCATGCCACAATACTGCCTCCACCATATTTGACAGATGATATGGTATGCTTCAAATCATGACCTGTTCCTTTCCTTCTACAAGCTTTTTTCTTTCCATCATTGTGGTATAAGTTATTCACCTATCTCCTTTAAAGTGTTTGTGACTTTGCTAAATGGTGTGAAAAGATTTTTCTTAACCAAGTAATGAATTCTACCTTTTCGGTGTTGCCGAGTTGGCCAGTGCATTCCTTCTTTTTAAGAATGCTCCCGATTGTTGCTTTGTTCACTCCTAAAGTTTTTGCCATCTGTGGTTTATTTTGGTTCTTCAGCATAATAACTGCCTCCTTCACTTGTATTGATATGCTCCTTGGAGCTGTTATTGACAGGTTCAGTGAACAGTGACCAAACGCATGTTCAATACTTAGAATCAATCCTAGATCTTTTATCTGCTAGTTTGTCATGGAATATAGCAAGTGAATAGGTCTCATGTGGCCATGACACTGCTTTTCAGTCAGCTGTCCCATTACTTTGGTCCTCTGAAAACAGGGGACTATGTAATTTCTAAACAGTTAATGCGAGTCTTTTGTTAACCCCCTTGAATTAAAGTCGAAAGTCTGCACTTTGATCACATTTTGACTGTTAGATTTAAAATCCACTGTAGTGGTATAGGGATAAAAAATTATAAAAAATTAAATTAATTTTAAAAAGTGTAAGTGTCCCAAAACTTATGGACTTAATTATCTTGAAAAGGAACACATATTTACTATCTACAATGCTATTATATACAGCCCTATTTATACTTTATTTCTTGATCTTACCTCGCCAAATCCACCTTTTCCTAGTACTCTATAATGTCTGAAGGTATTTTTGGTTACTGGTTGCCTGCAGAGATGTAGAGAAGAATAAGAACAGGACATAGACAGAGACAAAATATACAGACATTAAACAGCAGTTTATTTCATTTTCACAGACCATGTGATGTTGCAGACAAAGTAATGGTCTAATATATTATTAATTCATCCTGATGACTGCTGTTTCCACCCTGCTCTGGTTTCCAAGCCATTATGCAAAGCATCATCAATTATTAACCACTCACACAGAATCACTGATTGGCAGCAGCACCTTTGTGTTTTAGTGCAAAAACCAGCTCCTGGTACTAAACTTTAATTTTTTTCCCTTGTTGTGTATTTCACTTCCATTTATAAACAAACAAAGACAGCCTTAGAAAGCCTTAGCAGATATGTAGAATAAAGGACACAAACATGAACAGGGAATATTCAGGGTGTACAAGATCACGTGTGTGTGTTTTTTTTTTCATGTAAGAAAACAGAATGGTTTGCATGTTTGCTTTTCCAAGTGTGTAATCTGCTGTGACTACGCACCTCTCCAACCATTTCCACTGCAGGAAGCGAGAGAAGTACATGGACTCCTGGTAGGAGGAAAATGGAGCTCCGCTCAGATAATCACGAACTATTCTAGAGGGGGAGAGAAAGGGAGAAGTGGGAGTGGTGATCATTTTAATAACATAATAAAGGATGTAACAACATACATGAGTTTGCCAGCCAAAAAAAAAAAAAAAACAACTATGTGCAAGATTTCTTGCGTGCATTTCCCCTAAATGCCTTCTTTAGCTTCAGCAGAGAATACAAACAGACACATCTTTAACTGACTGGATTTCATATATGTGCAAAACTGCATACATCTGTGAGTTTTTGTGTGCGCACTGGCCATTGCTGGCTGTGTTAGGGTTCAAAAGTCACTCTCAGTGGAAAGATGGAAATACTGAATGTCGATACAACACCATGAAAAATGAAAAATGCCTTTGAACAGAGAAGTTCCACTGAGTTCAACCAGGAAACAGGGGATTTGAGGAAACCAGTTTTTACTGAGTCGGAGGTTGAGCGGAACATCTAATCTCATCTTACCTGCCACGTGAATGTGGGTATAAAATGGGAAACGCACATGAACACACGAAACAAGGCTGCAGTTTTCTTGAATCTTGGCCCATGTCAAAAGAAGAAAGTAACCAACACCCTCAAAAAATATAGCTTTCTGTGGGATCATGACGGGTAACAGTCTTAGTGTCTCCAGGCTACACATAAACTGTCACTCCAAGGGAATTGTTAGGACATGACGCTTTGACATTAGTGTGTCAGTCTCATATACCAGTATCTCTTTTCACTGGTGTCACCACAAATGTTGTTTGACTTAAAAACCACATCGCTTTTTCTACAATGAGGAACTAAACAGTACTAATGTATTGTGGTTACTTTAAGGCTGAAATATATTATATGGACAAAACTTGTTAATCAGTGAATTCTAGCATTTAATTTAGTCCCACCGCCACAGGTGCATAAAATCAAGAACCTAGCCATGCAGTCTGCCTTTACACACATTTGTGAAAAAACAGGTCCTTCTAAAGAGTTCACTAAATTTCAGTGTGGTACTATTAATAGGATGCCACTGTTACAACAATGCAGTTGAAATTTCTTCCCTCCGAGATATTCCACCATCAACTGTAAGTGGTATTATTGAAAAATGGGACTGTTTAGGAACCACAGCAATTCAACCACAAAGTGGCAGACCATGCAAAGTTACAGAGTGGGGTTGCAAAGTGCAGAGGCACATAGTGCCTAAAAGTGGCTGATGCTCTGCTGACTCAACAATTACAAAATTCCAACCCTCCTCTGGCATTAACAGCAGCATAAAAACTGTGCCAGGAGCTTCAAGACATGGGTTTCTACAGCCAAGCAGCTGCATGCAAGCCTTCTATCATCAAGCACAGTGTCAAGTGTCAGATGGAGTGGTGTAAAGCATTCTGTCACTGGACTCTGGAGCAGTGGAAATGTGTTCTGTGGAGTGACAAATCACACTTCTCTCCCTGGTAGTCTGATGGATGATGGCTGGATGGATGAATCTGTGTTTGGCAAATGCTTTTTGCTATTTAATGCTGTTCAGTTAGGCATTTTAACAGGTCAGCCTCAAGTCAGACCTATAAGAACTGTAGTTTCTATGTTAGAAAATATTTAAAATCCAGGAGTTTCACCTTGATTTAAACCAAGTGGCAGTTTATGGAACTAAAAAAGAGAGACTAACACAAATGGTAATGGTTACCATAGAATTCAATGGTAAAATGCCCAAGAGAACTGTATTAAAAGCATGTCTAAGGACTGGTAAAAATAAATAATTAAATAAAATGTGGTCTCTAAAGATAAGCTTCCTCATTCATAACAACAACATGTGTTTTTTTTAACTCATTGATTTGTAAGGCTCAAAGTTGTAGCTGCAGTTGTAGTTGATAGCTGTTTGCTTGGCCTCGACTGCTAATTTGAGTTACCAAACTGAACCTCTCAACTACATTTGGTCTTGGTCCCTTTGGTAGCATTTTAATTAAATCATCTGAATTGCTGTTTGGTGCAGACCATTCAAAAAGTTTGGGCTTCAGTTTTGGTGAGTAAAATTCAAATATTTTTTTAGTCTGTTAATTAGCACCAGTTAGGGGGTCCATTCCACCTGCACAGTTTATGAATGCAGCTTGCTAACCAACCACTACTTTGTTCAAATATGGTCACATCTGGCTCCAAAATTCCTAAAACCAAGGCTTTAAAATGAATCACATCATAATAGCTACATTCATCTTTTATATAGTACAATTTAAACAGAAAGAGGAATCAGATTTTCCATTAAAGATGTACCTAACCACTGGTCACAATGCAAACTTGAATAAAAAAGTAAGAAACTAGGTAAACAAGAAAATCAGATTCCCAAAGACAGTGCCCCTCTACACCAACTAACTGTCATCTACGCCATTCAGTATACTGCAGAATTATCAGATACAAGAAAAGGAGATGATTTCTTCAAGTCAAGAGAACAATAATCATCTTCATTGTATATCCCTAGTGATGCAAGCTGTACTATTGCTGAACTGTAAAAACAAAAAACAGTCACTGAGGGACAGTTCCGACAACTGCTGACTGGTGTGATCACACCAACAACACATGACTAAAAACCAGAGTTACAGCAGATATTCCTCCTCAACCACCCAAATGTCAAAGATACACTCATATTTATCCAGGAGATTTTCCTCCACCATATTTTAAAATTACTTCATCGCTAAGGAGGACAAGGAAAGCTGCCTGTGGTTACCAACAGTGCTGGAGTAGCTGTTCTTGGCAAAAAGACTTGAGAGTAGAGAGTTTCCATCAGGGAAGCACCCTCTGCTGTGTGAAAGAAAACTGAGTTATGTCATTATGGAACCCTGCTGCTCTGTAAATTAAATGGCCATCCATCTAAATTCTTTGCAGGAGTACAGTGTCAACAGGAATTCATCAATCTGCCTGTGCTTGTTTCTCAGCTTCGATGGGTATGTACTAACATCATGTTTATAAACCCTCATTTAAAATGAATTAAAATCCCAGGCAAAATGTTGAGCTGCCCTTCTCGAACAGCAAACTTTCCCCCCACCAATCAGCTTCTGATACCAGTCTGCCATTTAACAATAACCAGAATAACTCAAGAAATATTTAAATGATAAGAAAAGTGTTTCCTCCCAGATTCTTGTCCATGTTCACTTATCAGATCAACAGGCCTGAAAGAGGCTCCAGAAAGGAAAGAGCCTAGCAGTGCCTGGTTTGAAGCAGAGCTGCAGACAGACATCACTGGGAGAAGAAATAAACACAGCTACAATATGGCTTTTGTTACACAAAGAGAGTGGGAGAGGACAAGAAAGGGGAAGAAAAATCAGCAGAGACCTTTGTCAACACAGTGGATACACAAAACCCCATGATACACACTAGATGGGCCACGCTTTACTCTTGGTATGACATAACCGTATGTTCCACTGCAGCAAAAAAAAAAAAAAAAATCTCTGAGTGAGCTAATACATTTCTGTTGGTGGGAGTGTAGCTCTGCCAAAAGTCACGTTCCCACGTGCAGCACCATGCTTTCCTACAGGTTCTCCCTCTGAGAAAAAAACTGAGTAAACCCTGGTTCAAAATTACACATCGGAATAAGAAGCGAAAAAATATGAAATTACACAACGGAATAATACAAATAATGATAGTGGAAGGAAGGAATGAAGACCAAACTTGGACGGGAATCCCATTCAAAAACATCTGAACTGCTGCTGTAAGGCTTCAACACGTGCCCATGTTGTTCCCTGCTTGTTCACTTTGCTGTTTCACCCCATTCTCCTTCCCAGTTTCTTTCCATTTCTCCGCACTATCCCTCTAAATTCCCACTTTAATCTTCCTTTTATTACTCTCTGTAGGTTTTCTGAAGTTCCATCCCCATGCTGTGCATTTCTGCAGGCTTATCACTTCATCACTTGCTCAGTTTTGAATCCAGGCAAGAAGTCTGAATGGAGCAGATGGTGTGTTTCCCACATCAGCAAAGTGTGGAACACAGTATTGTAGTATTTCTTTCTCACACCATTTCCCTGTCCTCCCTGATGCCCTTTTGACAACTTGGGAGGTACTAAAATAAAGATGCATGCAGAATGGAAGGAAACTGACCTAACAGAACGTGAACTGACATGAGAGGTCCTGGCAGGTGTGTGTGTATTACACTCATCTTAACCATAACCAATGAAGTTTCCAGTTTTAGTCAAACACAAAACCACATCACTCTGCTTATTCTACACATGCATGTGCCATGTTTTCCCCTCACAGACTCACCTCCTGCTGTGTCTCCACATTGCTCACTCAGCCTCCAAACCCTCAAGCAAATCTCTCCAACACACAGAAAATCAAGATAGGTGAATAAGCTTAAGATAAACTAAACAAAACTTCAGACTCAATTAAAATCATTTGCTCTAGGAAGCTTCTGGGAAAAATTAATCGTTGCCTCAAACGTTCTGGCAACCACACGCATGTCCCTCTCAGACACTTTAACTAGCTAGAGACAGTGGCTGCATAGCATTGTGGTCTTCGTGAATCTGGTAGAGTGGCAGCATTCTGTCAATCAGATATTTACATAAATGTTCTTTCAGCAACAGTCACATTTAGATTCAGACTTTTTGCAAGACTGAGTGCAGACTGAGATCATAACTGAGAATTTTCCTATGATCACCACTTTTTTTAGGCTTCTGTTTGGTAAAGCTCACACAAATCAAAGGTTAGTGACAGTATTCCCAATCCAAACCCATTTGCCTGTGTGGTCACGACCTCAAATTTCACAGAAATCAGACTTTGCAGGACTGAGAAAACAATGTCGTACATGTTATATAGTGACCCGATATACACTCGCCAGCCATTTTACTGAGTGTATCTGTTAACCTGCTCATCAATACAAATATCTAATCAGTCAATCGTGTGGCACCAATCAACACATTTAGGCATGTAGTCATGGTCGAGATAACCTGCTGAAGTTTAAACAAAGCTTCAAAACTGGGATTTCAGTAACTTTGAATGAGATGCGGTTTTTGGCACTAGACAAGCTAGACTGAGTATTTCGGAAATCGCTGATCAACAGGGATTTCTGAAGTTTACAGAAAAAAAGAAAATATCCAGTGAGCGGCAGTCCTCTGGGCAAAATTGCCATGTTGATACCAGAGGTCAGACGAGAGTGGCCAGACTGTTTTCAAGCTGATAGGAAGGCAACAGCAACACAAAAAGCCACTTGTTTCGGCCAAAGTATGCAGAGGAGCATCAATGAATGTATAATACATCAAAAATTGAAGCAATGGGCTACAGCAGCAGAAGACCACACCGGACACTGGATGCTGTCAGCTACAACGAGGAAACATTCCTTCTATCTACACTGTTACAATGGTGAATGCTCATATAAACATGGCCAGCGTTGTTAGTGGTCAGTGTATGTGCAAGTAATTCCTGTGAGCCAAAAACTGAGGCTTCAGATTGTTTTTTACACTCTCAGCTCTGTATGATGTCAGTAAGCGCAGAGACCCTTAACATCACTTCGGCAGTTCCATCCACCTGCTAGCCAAAGCTTCTGTTTGTGAGGAGGGGGAACTAAAAAGACTCATTTCAGACAATCTCAGAACACTTTAGTCTTCCACCAAGGCTCAATATAAGATAAATAAGGGTTATTTTAAAGTTTGAAACATGCAAAGCTACTCTAATAGAATCCAAGAATGAAAAACTGGAGTTGGAAATGAGCAGAATAACGCGCCTTTAATGGTAAAGTATGGTTTTCTGGTTAAAACCTGGTTAGCATTTTCCAAACATAACTCAGTTTAAATCTCAAAAGGACAACCAATGAGCGCAGAGTGCATTTCAAACATTAAAAATAACTACCTGCTTAAACTGTATATACATACAGTTTTTTTAAACAAAAAAAAAAAACTGACAGTTTAATGTTTGGGAATACAATTATGAGCATATACCTGTGTATGTGCATTAAGAACTACATTTAGGCATTCGGGGGTAATAATCCCCAGTCTGTTTGCCTCTCCTGGCTCTCAGAGCAGGAAGCAGAAACACCTGCAAGAGCGTGTGTGTTTGTAAACCTGTGTTTGTGTGTCTACGCAGGGAACACTGAGGTGGTTGTTGTTTTCATGCCAGCCATCCGGATGCTCTCTCTGCCCACTGCTCTTTTTTCATTTGGCTCTACTATGTGCGCGTGCGTGCGTGCGTGTGCATGCGTGCGTGTGATACAGCACTCCAGGTGCCAGCTGCCTCATCATCAGTGACAGGGCGTACTGGTCCACAAACACAGATGCACCCACTCTCTCTAAAGGATAAGATTATGCCACCAACCGCTAGACTCTGATCAGACACAACCATAAGGAAAAAATAAAATCACTCAGTGTACATGCTCCTGTTTAATACCCCTCTTCTATTTGAGCATGAGGGTTGATCACAACTCAAAGCAGTAGGTTAGATTTGCAAACTTACTTGGTGCAGTCATTGAAGAGCTCCTTACACGGACTCTGCTCCAACCTCTCTCGGCACCCGGCAACAACATCCTGGGGTATGTCAGGTAGATGGGCTGCCGACTTGAGGGTTAAAGACAGAAGAGAGAGAGAGAAACAGAAATGAGGCAAACAATGGAGGATCTTGGCTATAGATTGTTGAAGTTACAAAAGCAGATTTAGCCAGAACGTCAAATATAGTTCACAATTCACAAGTTACTGTAATGTGTGAAGTACAGAAAAAAAGTGATAATTTTCTTGTCAGTGGTTGGCTGTATTGCACAAACTAATGGGACTTAAAATCCACTGAGAGGTCAGGAAGGGTCACAGTCAGTCATATCCAGTGCACTGGCCCTAGTTCTTGACCGGCCCTAACCTAGCCTTAGGACATTATCATGCCATAAATAAAACTAATGACAGCATTTGTGTATGGATGGTAGAGGGGCACACGCAAACACTCATCTTATGATCATTACAATCCAGACCAATACTCTTAGGAGTAGGGATTCTTGTGAAAATGGAAAAGTTCCCAAAAAAAATTAAATGTGACCTTGACCATGACCGCAATTTGGGTGAAGACCCATTAGGGAATCACTGTGTACAGGTTTCGCTAAATCTGACCAATATTATAGGAGGAGTGCAATTCTTGGGAATTGCAGGAAGGACAGTCAGTAGATGCTTAGACATGGCATTAGATCATTGGTTGTTAGGCTGGATGAGTTAAAGAAAAGAGTCGTGCTTTCTGTACAGTCTGGCTATTAGAGCAGGATACAAGGACTGCAGTCACAAAACCTGCCTATTCGGTCTGGTTTAAAAAAAAATAAATAAAGTTTTTCTGTCAGCTTGGTCCAGTTCATGTAAGTGGTGAGATCATTACTTTTTGTGTGAACTAAAGCGCCGCAAGATTAGAAAAGCAGAGCAATGTTTTGACGAAAACCCATAAATGAGCAGAAACCACAGAGTGTGATAAGGGTCATTAACAAGTTCACATACTTATGAGCTAAAATGAAATGTGTGCTTTGCTTCCTTTTCTGTCCACCTTATTTCATTTACTGTACAGAGTAATATTTTCATGACAAATGTCCAATTAATAAGAATTTATTCCCTTTAAAGAAGTGGTAACGCCGTCTCACACTGCTACAGTGAGATGATCATGCATTTCTGCATATATTATTTTGAACTTAAATATCAAAATAATGTATGCCCATATTGGCCTGTCCTGTAATTATGTGAGCAGGTTGGTGTGTCTCACCCCATTATTAAAGTATGTGTCTAAAACATTCAGTCCACAGTCCCTCCTCTTCTCATCAGGAGCCAACTGGTACATAGCCTGTTACGAAAAACATAAGCGTTAACAACCACAGAAGGCCATGTTCGTTCAGCCATATTTAATACATCTCCATATAAGGCCAGAGAAAGACAGATAACACAAGGCAGAGAGGAAGACTGAAACAAAGATGAGGAGATAGAGGAAGGCAGTGACTTAATGAGGGACAGCTGACAAATGGTGAAAAATTATCGATGATAAAACATCTCATTTTAGTTGAGGCAGCAAACCAGTAACTGTTTTCTTCTTCACACTTCAGCCTACCAGGATGACGCCTCAGTTTTCACCCCATCGCACCATCACAGATTGTGTTTTTGGTCAAATATGGCTGTACGCAGTGACATGCTCTGGAGTTTGACTGCTTTCTGCTATGTGTTTTGTTTGAAAACAGGCTCTACAGAGACGAATGGGACGACTGAGCAGTGCTACTACGCATCACAGCCAAGACATGAAGTCTTTAGGGAGACTAATGGCACATGTTGAGAACTAAAAAGTTGCTCATTAAATTTCAAGCATTTGTCAGTCTGTGTGAGTATGTGCGACTCCTGGTGCGTATATGCCTACCTTTAAAAAAAAAAAGAAAAAAAAAGATGAATTTAGGTGCTCATTAAGTAAGCATGATTCCTCCCCTGTTTTCCCTTCTTGCATACCACCAGGGGCCTAGACACAAGCTTGGGACTGTGTTTGCCTGCTCACCCAGGGGACCTGCCTCTGACGTGGTCTTGACCTCATGGAGGAGTGCATGGAGGAAAGGGAGGAGTCTTCTCCTTGACAGACTGTCTAAGTCACTAAACAACCTTCTACCCCCACCCCACCCGCCACCCCACGCAAGTGCCAAGAAGGAAAGGGGACTTTGGATTGACTATCCTCTCCTGCTGCTTGCTTTGCAGGAGGATCCAGGATGGTCTCATGGGAAATATCAGACAGATGAAAAAGATGGAGACAGAAAAACACTGATAGGCAAGTGACAAAAGGGTCTGTGAGAAATAAGAACAGCTGTAAGAATACTAGAAAATATGCAGAGTAGAGGCAATGGGCTCAGAGTCTTACCACAGCGTCCATAAATTCGATGCAGCGCTTCAGCTCTGGCCTTGTGTCACAGTACTGGCGGAATAACAGCCGACCAATAGGCTGCTTCTCACATAGACTAGTGTAGTCCCTCTCTGAGAAGAAGACAGGAGAGGGAAAGAGAGACAAGGGGGGAGAAATAGAAATGTAACATTACACACTCCAAATTATGTGAGATGATTACCCTAGGGGGAAATGATAATTCTGCCGCATAAAATTGTAAGCAACTATGTATTTTCACCCAGTGAAATCTAACAATAATAAATAATCTTTGATTTCAGCAGTTTGACACCACTGGCCCACATCGCTATGTTAGTGGGCTTAAGGAACGGTTTGTTTTTGTTGGGGACTTGTATTATTTTGCCTTTTGAGCTAGAGAGAGAAACCAACCAGAGGATGTCCTTTACAGTTCTCATAGTAAAATGTGAAATAGTCACGAAAAAGCAATGTATTTGGTCATGTTCATGGACTCAAATAGTCATATTTTTTAGTGACAGCTAGCACAACTTTGTAAGCAATGTATTTAATATTTAGTATGATTTGTGTCTGCAGCACCAAGAAACAGAGTTTTAAAAGTAGTAGCCATTGTTGTATTTTTACCCAAACCCTAATTTTTAACTAAACCTAACCCAGTAGTTTTTAGTGCCTAACTAAACCTAACCAAATTGTTTTGTATTACCTAAACAAGTAGTTTTTAAATTCTAAATCTAAACTAGATATTTTATATATTTAATAATGCATTAAAAAAAAAAAAGTATGAAAACCTGTGGACTTGCGTTTCACCTATGTGGCTTGTGGTCACATATTAAAAATTGGATTGCAACTTCTTGTAGCTGGTCCCTGTTAAATAACCATAAGCTATGATTAACTCAGCTTTGAAACCACAGAAACATTTTTGTAAAGATAATGCGTTAAACTTATTTCCACTAGCTGGAAGACTTACACAGTTTGGCATGTGTAAATAAAGCAAAGCAAAAGTTTCTATAGTTAATATATGAGAACACATAGCAAAGGTTAACATCATGCTTTTTGAAAAAATAAGCAAAATTCAATACCTTTATGGCTTACTACAAACTACCAGCAATAGAAGGTCTGAGAAAGCCAATTACAGACAAAAGAAGCTAGAGAATGAGAAATGGGTGAGCCCTGAATCTCCTGTAAAAATGAAAATTACTATTCATGTTGAAACCAGAATCTTTTTAATTATGTACACAATATAGCAATGCATATTTTAAGCAAGTTTAACAGCTTCCACTTTATTTGAGAGAAGCTTCCATTTATATCCAATACTATTTACCTAAGCCAGGCTAATTCCATTAAAAAATACATTTTTAATATGTTTTGGAGAGATCTAGCTCTTAATTTTACAGAAAACAACAAAAGCAATCTGAGCTTGCATACTTCCACCTAGCCTGAACAATCCCAGAGTTTCATAACTTAAAATATATCTTTACCTTTATTTTTGATACATTTGACTTCTTTGACAAAAGAAAAAAAATCTTTACCTGTAATCACAGTAATATCATTGGTTAAAGAATTATTTCAGAAAAATAAAAAGCTGATAATGGAGGAATTTTTGTCAATCAGATGCTATTTCACTAGATTAATTACATTCTCCTGAATCTATATTATCTCAACAATGAGTTGGTTACAAGTCTCTAGTCTTATCAGTTACTTCTCCAAAGCTTAATATGTGTACACACCACAGTGTTGCATCATTTGAACCCCTGGATCCAGATCAATCTGGGAAATTTTCTTTATAATGTCAAGCTGATATCTGCTAATTTTTATTATTTCTTTATGATGTATATTTGTTAAGATGAGGCATAATGGCAAATTTTGTCCCATCCCACAATACCAAAGAGTCAAAATAAAATAAATCTGGATACAGATGCGTATTGACTCCAAATGTAATTACTTCTAATGGCTCGTTTACTGTAGCCCACTGATCCTTCAGAGAGCCTGTGCACAGCTTCGCAAATCACCTACATGTTGTCGCCATATACTCTCACCCAGAGTCAGTGTCACAAACAACCAGTCGTGGCTGCTCATTTGCTATTGTTAGTCCTTCAGCAGTTATGGCAAAGATCAAAGTTATAACCAGGTGTCAGCAGAATTCTGCAAATTTTCCGCAGAGTTTGAAGTGGTGTGTTGCGAGGCAATTAGGCTATTTTTGCTTCTCCGTCGATGGTGCATGTTCCTGGAACTTTGACCGGTGTGAAAAGGCTGTTGAACAAACATTCTGAAATCTTCATGATGAAGCAAAAAGTGTTAAATTCAAAAGCTTGAGTAAATTAATATTTATTTCAACCTGTTGTAATGCGGAAATTAAGGCCGATTTGTTGTTTTAAAGAAATCAACATATTTGCTCAGGAAACAATGACTATATTTTTCTTTACTAAACACTGATAATGTAACTAGCAAAAACGCTCCACGGAATTCCATACATTTTCCCCCAAATCACTGTAGAATATTATTTAAAAAATGTGCAGATTCCATTTGGGTCTAACACATAAAGAGCTGAAGTAAAATCAACTTTTAAAAACAATTAAAAAAGTCACTCCAGGTACTGTCTGATTTTTCGTGGTGTTTTTTTTTTTTCTTAAATCTTTGATGTTTTTAAGGATTCTCTCTCTATATTAAGAACATTGTTGCTCCTTTTCAAACAGCATTTGACCTATGCACAGTATCATCCACATCAAGCTACACACAGTTGGTTTTAAGAGGACTGCACGCCAGCACATCTGCGTTGGTTGCATTCCCCTCTTTGGTGACTCTGTGTAGGCAAATACTGACACAAATGGATACAACTGTAGTATAATTATAAACTGGGTCCAACTACTGGTAGAATTTTTAAGCCAATCCATCTGTAAATTATTGTGTAATCCCGCTAACAAACAAACAGACAAACTAAACTTGGCAGCGGTAATCAGAATCAACACTAAAATGTATTCAGTTTATCCTTTACTTTTTTAATGGCATGGTATCTTTTTGTTTAGTCCTGCTGACAAAGAGTAGAAAAAAATAAATCCACAGATTCTACACCTAGGTGGGAAAAAGTAAGCTGTACCTTAAAAAAATTAAGTTGATAATTTTTTCTTCATGTTAAAAACAAAACCACCGTATGGTGCCACTGATCTGTGTTTTTTGTATGTGTGTTAAGCATGTTTTCAATGCATGTGTTTCTCCTGTGCAGCTGGCCCTAGCCCTATTAGCACTAATGGTATCCATCTGAGTCATATTTCCTCTTGTGCCAAATGAGGAATAAGACACAGGACACTCTCCATCATTGGTTGACAGTAAGATAGCACAGGCACAGAGGCAAGACAAACATACAAACAAAAAACAGGCCACACACATTCACATACACTAGGGATGATGACGGCTACAGAATAACCTCCAGCAGCCCTACCAGCTGCACTGTTTATCACACAGGATTCTCTGCTGCTCTGCAGTTCAGCACTCCTCATTCAAACTCACTACTTATATGATCACAAAACCTCACTTATCACTTTGGGTAGGCAAACAGAAGAGAGTAGGAGATATGATTTTTTTTTATTACTTCCCTTTCCACAATGTGGCTGCTATGTTTTAAATCTGACCAACAGAAGCCCTTTCACAAAACTCACTGAGAGAGTCTATAACTATATTGCACTGCACTTGCCTTCAGACATCATCTTTCATCTTCGATCAAGTTTCTGGAGGCCTGTTTTGGAGTTTCCCTATCAATTGTATGCAGTGTGCAGGGAAAAGCCCTTTGCACTCACAGCTGATGATAGCAAATTCAGAACATTTGAACAGTGTTTGAAAGAGTTTATTTGAACTCTGGAGTGGCGTGATCTGCTCGAGTGAGAACAATAGCGTAGCTGTGTATCATATTTGTGTCACAATGCCCCAACAAGTAGAAATCTCCGCTCTATAGAAACAATAGTGCCTACATCCTTCAAAAAGGTATATCTTGGCAATATCTGGAGAAGTTAGTGACACCTTACGATAAAGAGAGCACAAGTGGGCAACGTGAACCACAAGACATCAACAGAGAGAGGGGATAGTTACTCATATTCTTAGGAATATGGTGATGAAAATATAAAAAGAATGTAAAATTAATTAATTAAATTATTTAAATAAACTATTAAGTTATCAGCATCCTTTCATCAGAAACATTTGTAAATATAAATACATTAGATTTTGATTGCTGTAATACTTATCATTTTGGAACAAAGGAAAATAATTGTTGTTTTGCAATTGTAAAGTTTGCCAATATTTTGCTGATATAAAACTTTAGCTGCTCAGCAGAGCATGGGCCATTGTCTGATTCTAATGCATTCTCATCCACACATTTCTAGTAGGAGACAGACCTGAACTGGCAGGAGGCCAGCCAAGCACACACACTGTGCATCTATGAAACCATGCTGCTGTAGCCCACGCAGAACGTGGCATTGTCCTGCTGAAGTAAGCATGGACAACCCAGGCGGAGATGTCGCCTTGATGGAAGCATATGTCTCTAAAATCCTAATATATTCCTCACTGTCAGTGATACCCTGACATACATGTCTATAACCCCTGTCTTAGGCATTGATGCACCCCCATACTATCACAGCTTTTGGCTTTTGCACCTTTCACTGATAATAATCTGGACAGTTGTTTTCATCATTGGCAAGGAAAACTCAATGCAATCAAATGAAATCTATAACACAACTCAGCAGCTTTGAAGACATTCTTCCAACATATGAAGTGAGTGAAACCATCTCAGAGGCAGAAGTTAACACGTTTTATTTTTGCTTTGTTTTACCAAGTTCTGTATTCATTTTAAACTCACAAGGGTGTAAAATTTCTGCTACAACATGCATCACACCTTACTTAACTGAAAGGCTTCATGGGCCATTGTTTCACTGCTTGATTTCTCACTGAACATTAGACTAGAGTTCATTGGCCAGCTAACAAATAACATGAAACTGCGTGTTGGCTTTCCTCCTTTCCTCCCCAGTCTTTACCCCAGCAGCATACCATAAAAGACAGGTATAAAGACATCAGGCAGATACTCTACAAAGGGCCCTCTGATAAGCTTTCAATCTTGCGTGACAAGTTTTGATTCAAGTATTTCAGGACATTTACAAGTTTCAGTTACGAGTTGTGCCTGCTGCTCCAGTGGAAATCCTCGTCTGAATCATACCACAACTGGCTGACTCCTTAAGGTGACACACTCCAATTTGCGTAATAATAATAAAAAAAGAAAGCCACTGAAACTGTTGAGCAATAGTGTTGAAAGCATTTTCATGTTTTGTTGTGGGCTGATGGCAAAATGGTCCACATTTTCAAATAACTAAAAATGATGTCATGATAAAACCGGATTTGTGTACAACTTGACAATAGTAATAAACCCTGTTTCATTTTCACTTAGCACATTCCCCAGGCTTCTTTACTTAAAAAGTAAAATTACAACAATTCTTTGCAATTAGTGTCCCCCCATAGTGTACTGGTTTACACATTCCCCTCACATGCAAAAGGTCCCCAGTTTGCAACCGGGAGGAGACAAGCCCAGCCTTGGGGGTCACAAGCCAGTGTACTTTTAGCGCTGCTCCCAAGCCCATATAAATGGGACGGTTGTGTCAGGGGGGCATCCAACTTAAAATCTATGTCAAATCACATATGGGGATTCATCTGCTGTGGTGACCCTTTGGGGAAAAATGAGAAGCCAAAAATACCTTTACACCACTTCCTAGTATTTGATTTATTTCACTGCATGTCTACAGGTTTTCTACAGACTACAAATGTGTGTATGAATAAACAGGAGATTTTTTTCACTGACTATAGTAACAAAAAATCTTCAACGACACCACACATTTACTTACATTTTATCAATAACTGTTTTCTCTCTATTTTTTTGTCCCGTTTGAGGTTCATGGTCTCCTTGTCTTGTCTTTAGCCTCACTCTCTAACCAGTTGGGGCGGATGGCTTTCCTTCCCCTGAGATTAGTTCCACCAGAGGCCTCTTCTTGTTAAAAGGGAGTTCTTTCTTCTCGGTATTGCTAAATGCTTTCTCCTAGGAGATTAGTTGACCATTGGGGTTCTCTCTAATATTGTAGGGTCTTAACCTTACAATATAGTCTGGAAATGACTGTTCAAGTCAACCATAATGTGGATGGACTGAGGAAAACAGCTAACTAAATCTAAATACAGCTGATTAATTATTGCTCACATCCAAGCACAGAAATAATGTCAAATGATTTAGTTTTTGCATATTCCTTCTCTGTTACACACTTCTCACATTATGTCTTCCTCAACTTTATTTTGTGAAAAAGTCTGTCACAAGGAATGTCCTCTTTGCAGAAGAGAAACTTCTTGTCCATCCTAAACATGAACAACTGTGAAAGCAAAATTAGAAAACGTAAGGTAAGGTGTCAAAGAAAAATTAGAGGATTAAAACAGGAGGAAGGAGGACTGTAAGGCTTGAAGTAGCATGGGATACTAACTGTCTGTGCTAGTGAAGACAGCTGTAATTACAATTTAATCACAACTAATTTAAACCAGTGGTTCGCAGACTTTTTCGGCATGCCCCACTTCAGAGGCTGAAAAAAGCTTACGCCTCACACCACACAAAAATGTACATCCCACACCCTAGAATATATCAATAATGCATAAATAAAAATTGCTCCACACTGAATGTTACTTAAATACAGGTGCATATTATCATATTATAGGGTGCCAAGAAAGGAACTGTGGTACTATATGAGGAATTCAGGAGTGGCAGAGAAGTATGTGAAGGTGGTGCAGGACATGTATGAAGACAGTGAGACAGTGGTGATGTGTGTGGTAGGCGTGACAGATGGCTTCACATTGGGGGTGGGATTACATCAGGGATCAGCTCTGAGCCCCTTCCTGTTTGCAATGGTGATGGACATGTTGACAGATGAGGTCAGGCAGGAGTCTCCATGGACTATAATGTTTGCAGACGACATTGTGCTCTATATTGAGAATAGGAAGCAGGTGGAAGGGGGTGGAGGTATGCACTTGAGAGAAGAGGAATGAAAGTCAGTCGAACTAAGATGGTATACGTGTGTGAATGAGACAGAGGTAGGTGGAATTGTGAAGTTGCAAGGAGTAGAGGTGGGTGAGTTTAAATTAAATACATGGGATTAGTCATCCAAAGCAGTGCCCAAGAGAGGTAAGGAAGTGTGCAGGCAAGGTGGAGACAAGTGTCAGAGGTGCTTTGTGACAGAAGGATAGCAGCAAGAGTAAAAGGGAACGTTTACAAGACAGTAGTGAGGCCTGCTATGATGTATGGTTTGGAGATGGTGGCACCGACGAAAAGACAGGAGGTGGAGCTGGCAGACTTGAAAATGCTAAGATTTTCAATTGGAGTGACCAGGATGGGCAGGATTAGAAATGAGTACGTCAGATGAACAGTGCAAGTTGAGGAGTTTGGAGACAAAGTCAGAGAGGCAAGGCTGAGATGGTTTGGACATATTCAGAGGAGGGACAGCGGATCTATTGGACAAATCATGTTGAAGATGAAACAACCAGGCAGGAGGACAAGGGGAAAACCACAGAGAAGGTCCATGGTAGTAGTGAAGGAGGACATGCAGAACGTTGGTGTGAGGGAAGAGGATGCAAGGGATAGGGTGAGATGGCAAATCATCCACTGTGGCGACCCCTGACGGGAGCAGCAGAAAGAAAAAGAAGAGGACAGGTGCATGTTATCAGCCAGCATATGCTTGCTTCTTCTTTATATATAAAAAAACCCATCTCTCTTTACTTTGGTTTCACTTAGTATTTTTCACATGGTTGCTGGTGCCCAACCTGCAGTGGCTCTGCAGCCCACAGTTTGAGAACCACTGATTTAGAGCAAGATAGAAGAGATTAGTGAAACAGTGAACAGTCAGCTAAATGTGCACAAATGTGCAATAGCTACATGAATGCATGCCTGTGTTTGCATGCACACAGACACCGGTGTTGTCAATGCTTACTGCCACTATGCAACACAAACTTTGAGTTTCCAGCTAAATAAACCTCTGGTTTCAGGAGCGTGTTAAACAGGCCAACATGGCCACAGGGTGTACATGTACCATATGTATTAACTGTATACCAAAGGAGAGAAATATGAGAATGAGATGGACGAAGAGGAAGAGAGATGGAGAAAGAGGCCTAAGGCTGACAGACAAAGTGGCTGCAACCCACATAATGTAATCTAAGCTTCCTAGAATTACCGCTCACTTGTCAAGGCTAAGGTCAAATGCCTGACATTATCAAGACGCAACAAAGACACTGCTATCGGTCGCTACACTGTATACTAACCACTGTGCCGGCACCGTGAATAGACGTGTGCGTGTGTGTGTGTGTGTGTGTGTGTGTGTGTGTGTGTGTGTGTATATGTATGCACGCACGTAACTACACGTCTGTGTGTTTAAGTACATAAGGAGGATTATTTTGATCTTGCACTCAGCATGATAGGGAAATTACGCAATATCATCCATGTAATAGTGACGTATGTACACCTTAACAGCTGCTGCTGCTGCATCACACATACACACACACCTACAGCCCCATTTTTAGAATCCCATGTAAATTAAAATGAACTGGAAATAAATAAATAAGACTTGATACACAATGTCTCTTTACATTCAAGAGTGTATTTATGCACAGTTAATAATACATTTCCTTTCTAGGGCACATTTCAGGTTACATAAAGACACTATACATTAATTCACTAAAATTGCTGCTTTGCATTTTTATGCCTCTGCCAGCCAGTCAAACTGCAGTTTACACCCATATCTGTCCAGACATATATAGTGAAGACTGAAAAAAGTAAAAAATTTATCATAGGATCTAACAGAGTTTTCAGTAACGATCTGAACACGGGCAGATGAGTGCAGTCTCAAATTAATTTGGAGACAGTGTTCTAGGAGAACAGGACAACTATTAAAAATCCTGTCACTTGGTCTTGATTGTTATAGACAAGAATTTGGCAGCAGAGGAGTGGAAGCTGAGGGGAGGCGTGTGGTGATGAAGAGAAGGACTTCGAAATGGAGTGGGACATGAGCCCAGTTAAGCGTCTGAAGGGATAGCAGTGATGTGGTTGGGGTTTTGACGAAAGACAGTTCTTTGCTATGCTCTGAGCGTAGCACAGAAGAAAACGGGTCAAAAGTGACATTAGGAATAAAGTCAGTGATAACAGTATTCCAGTTTTTCTAGAGAGAAAGAGGAGATTAGAGCTGAGCCAGAATTTGCTCATGATATCAAGGTTGAGCCCAAGTTTTTTTGATGGAGGGCAACAGCAATCAGTGAGTGTTCATACCATAATGTTGGACAGCTCCAATAGGGACAAAGGGGAAAACTTGACTATTGATACTGCCTAAGTAAGTACCCACTGGGGAAGTCCGCCAAGAACCACACACCTTCCAAGCCTTTTTTATCTTTGCATTTAGACCACTCTGAGATAATGAAATAGTAGGTGAGCGGTTTATATTGCAGTGTCACCTGCATCATATTATTTTATTGAATTCTCTTTTATCCTTTGAATTTTCTATGTGCATGGCTTTACTATGTGGTTGAGGGGGAATTGCTTGTCAAGTCTTCTATATTTCATTCTGACTAGTCAAAAATTGCATCATGTTTCCTGCGTATAGGCTCAGTAAAGACATATTTATTGTTGGTATTACTGTATGTTTAACATGTTTTTTGGGGGGAGCACCTACACAGTGGTAAAATTACAAAAAAACAATTCTCAAAATGGACTTTGAAAGACTACCATGAGGATAGTACTTCTAACAGTTAGTAGATCAGTAAAGTTCCTGAATGGCAGTGGTTTTCAAATGTTGAGATGGGCTCCACCAGTGAGGCAAGGAGCTGCTACAGGTGGAGTCTGGCCAACCAGGTGAAAACTAGCTCCCTATGGTCACCATATGACCACTAAAAGGTATATCCCTGAAAAGCCCCAATTTCTTCATGAATGCTGACCTGACTCTAGCCCACTTGATGTGATGTGAGACTAGGTGCCATGGTCAGTCTCC
>VUQH01053258.1:6964-18294 GCA_015106775.1 Etroplus canarensis | reverse complement strand
TGTACTGACCCCCCCCCCCCCCCCCCCCTTCCTTTTTTAAAGCAAAGAGGATTTTTAAGATGCACACAGCAATTTTTTTACCTACTTACACTGCATCAACAGTAGCAGACATGGTATGGTGACACCATGAAAGTATATGACCCTGCGAATAATTTGGTTTTTGTCTCGTGCAGATCAGATGAATAGTTACAGAGGTATTTGGCTAAAAATTTGCATTTTTAAAAACAGATTTTAACGGCGGCAACAGCAGTTGGCAATGGCAGCAAACATAAGGTGTCACCATGAACATCTATGATCCCATGATCAATTTGGTTTTTGGTTAGTGCAGAGCAGGCAAATAGTTAATGAGATATAGCTAAAAATGTAAAGAAAAACCACAATACAGATAATGTCAAATGGTGCCAAATCAGCATTTTCAAAATGGCTGAAAATGTAATCAAGTCCAGATCTCGTGAGGTCTATTGCTGTGCCAAAGTTCAAAATCCCACCTCAAATAGTTTTTGTGCTATCGCCAACACATGAATGAACACATGAATTTAGAGCAGCCAAGGTTGTGCTGATGATTCCATCATATCCTTGCTTTTTGGGGATATAAATATTGAGTGAAATTAAGGTGAATAGATGTGATTTTTTTTAGGGAAAAGTAACAAGAATATGGTAATGCTATGCCCCTTTTTTGAAAAATAAAATTTAACATGAATCCTTTTCTATGATTCGTCACTGATAAAATTGTGCGGTGTGGGACACAAACTCTTTTATAATTTCAGAAGTGGGGCAGGCCAAAAATGTTTAAGAGCCACTGCTGAAAGGTAAAGGAGACTAAGAGGATAAGGTAAGTTGGCAGTTTGGTGTAGATATTCTCAATTTGTTTTTTTAGGAAAAAATAAAAAGGGGAGGGAGAGAGTCCCCAGGGCAGCCTGGAGAGATTATGTCTCTCAGCCACTTGAGAGCACCTCGGTGTTCCCACAGAAGAGCTGGAGGAGGTAGCTGGGAAGAGGGAGGGCTGGGCATCTCTGCTTAGACTCTGCTGCAACTCTGCTGCCCCTGCGACTCAGAGCTAGATAAGCGGCAGGAAATGGATGAATGAAAAGAAAAAAAAAGAAGAAAGATTCACTTTCCAACTGTGAAAGATTTGCAAATGTTGTCATTAGTTTGACAAGTTTGTTTATCATGGAAAACAAAATGTGTTAGGTGATGTCAGGTCTTCTGTGGAATGACCAGGTAAAGAATGGTGTTCTTGCAGAGTCTTTCTAATTGGTGCTCACAGGATTTCATTTAGTGAACTTTGGTTTTATTTTAAGGAAGGGGAGTGTGTGAATGATAGTGTTTTGGTTTCAATGCGAGCCACCGGCTTTCATAATCTCTCTGATAATCTCTGCCAGGGGATAGGACAAAGATATTGTACTAGCAAGAGGGCCTAAGAGAACTTAACTGATTTCTAAAGATACTTTGTTTTGGTCTCAAAGGTATGATGAAAGAGATGTCCATGTCTACAGTGGGTGTAAAGTGGTCAGAGAACCTGAGGTTAAGGCTATAAAGTTTAGGTATTGTAGAGCAATCAAATCCAGGACGTGCCCATGAGTGTGACTGGGGAAGTTGATTTGCTGTGTGAAGTTGAAGCACTGTAACAGTTCCAGAAACTGTATGGCCACTTTACAGTCATTGTCAATAATGTGGAAATGAAAATAGTCTAGAGTGAGAACAAAAGGTGAGATGGCACAACGCTGGGTCAGAAAAATCAGAGAGAAGGCTCAAGGTTGGATAGATTCAAAGTTATGATAATTAGATCTATGAGTGATGACTTGTGATGTGAAGACAACATGACACAAGTACAATCAACACTGAGTAAGCGATATCTCCTTAGGGAGTATGTGCATCCACAGCTTTCACTCTGCTGTCCTCTTATCCGCTCCTGTCCTTAAAAGATCTTCTCTCTTGTAAAAAGCCTCTCTCCCTTTCTGTTTCTGGTTTCCCCTCGTGCTAACCATAACTCCCCTGTTCTGCCACTCTTATGTTTCTCTGAAGTGGCTGAAAGAGTGAAGGAGAGCGAGAGAGAGAAAGAGATGCAGATAGTGGGAGGGAAAGGCATGGAGATAGAAAAGAGGGAGGGTATGTGAGTATGTGGGGGAGGGTAGCACTGCAATATCTGGCAAAGATAGCTGTGACGCACTATTACACACAGACACTTGTACTGTGGCATTCAGGGGACCATGGTGGGTGGGGGGTGGGGGTGTGTGTGAGACAATACTGAAGCCCAAGAGTAGAACTCTTGTCTGGGCCACAAAGAGAAAATCCTGCCAGTGCTTTCAAGTTAAACCTGGAGGTTGAGAAAAGGAAGGAAGCAGGGGTGAACACGTTTTCATTTGATGTGTGAACAGACACACAAGAAATGTTAAGACAGTCTGAGATTCAGAAACAACTGTGCAAACAGATTCTCCATCTCAGCCACACACTCACAAATGCACACAGGGTTTCCTGTCCCTTGCTTGTAACTGCGGGTGGAGACGGGTAGAAACAGGAAGGAAGTCCAATCTGAACTTCCTCGCACAGTCAGACCCACCCCAACGGCAAAGCATGGCAAGTTATCTTTTTGCCTCACGCCCATATATATGCATGCATTACCCGTTTCTTACCGATGGTGCGGCGTAGTTCCTCACACTGGCTGATGTGCGGGAGTTTAAGCATCTCCTTCCATTTCTTGCTGCGGCCATTCCTCTTTCCTCCTCCACCTGAGACATAAAAGGAGAGTTTCCTCATCAGTACAGGTGTCGTTATCAGTGTCAGTCTAGTGACATTTTCAAGAGAGGGTGGCCTTATAGGGAGAGGAGCTAAAACGACTTGTTTCAGACAGTGGGAGAAATAAGGAGTTGCACCAAGTGTTGGTATGAGATAAAGATAATTTTGAACAGTGAATAATGCAAAGCACCTATAGAAAAGTAAAATAATATGTATGGAGCTGAAAATGAACACAAAAGGTCTCAGTTATAAGCACTATATCTAACTTTTATTACACTTTATGACCTCAAAATAAAATGTAATACTTTGACTTCTTAATGATTCATAGAAACCCTGAAGAAGACATGCAGTCAGGTGTATGTGTGTTTGTGCATGTTGACCTTGCTGTTACCAGAGTTAGGGGCAGCTGGTTCATCTCACCAGTCGCCTCTATGGATCATGGCAGAGCATGTGGTGAAGAATGTTGACAGCTCTAAAGATCACGGGGTTCACACATATTCTCTCTCTCTCTCTCTCTCTCTCTCTCACACACACACACACACACACAGAGTGGTGTTGCACTTTCTTCTTGGCAGATCAGATGACCCTGATGTGAGTGGTAAACGATATCAAGGCACAACAGCACTCCTCGGAGGACCCCAGTCACTCCGTATATTTCACACAGTATTTCATTCTAACAGAAACACGTGTGTGTGTGTGAGTGTGTGTGAGAGTGTGAGAGAGTGTGAGAGAGAGAGAGAGACAGAGGTGTAGTGGTATGTGAATGTCGAGAAATAATCCCAGCAGGGGTGAACTGAGGTATGCGTTTCTGAGGCAGACTGGGTACTGAAGCGTAAGAAGTTGAATATTACGAGCTAATGCTTTGATTTGCTAACTAGCACCACCAAATTGTTTTCATACATGCACTGCAACCACTAACGGTTTATGAAGGATTCACGGTACTGCATTTCTGTCAGTTTGTACAGGTGCTTGGCTACGCAGAGCTAACTGCAGATCGGTTGAAAAGTGGGCTGGTCAGGGACAGTGGAGTAAATCACCTATCAAGAGAAGCGCGAAAAACAAAGTAAAAAAAACAAAACACAGGCAATGAAGCAGTGGACACTTGACTTTTTTAACACTCGATTTTATATTTTCTCTACGATTGGCTGAAGGACCAATAGCAGCACTATCCGGTGAAGCCGCAGACCGGTTGTTGTGGCATTGCCCCCTGGTGACAGTAAATAGATAAAATACAATCTACAAAGCTGTGTGCGTAAGCTCTGCCTAGAACCAATACACAACCATGCTGGTCTCATCAGTCACAGCTTATCCAAGATGCAAATATCACTGCAACCCCTATGCCAGTGCATTAATGTTTCACCTATACAAGGCATAAGCTGCATTTGAATTGCTGCAGTCTTCTCCTAAAAAAAAACAAATAAAATTAATTTTAAAAAACACTAGAAAGTTAGTGATTTAGTAGCTCTGCCAGCTCACGATCCATCACAATTCACAGGTTATTTTAATGTGCAAAATATATGAAAAGTGACACACTGTCTTGTCACTGGTTGGTTGTATTGGAAAAATAACAAATAATTAAAATCCACTGACAAGTCAAGGAAGCTTGCAAACAGTAATAGTCATCTTGTTCACCACCAACTTATAGTATGCAAGTTCATTAGTATTATGACTACATGGACACTCCCTCTATAATCATCACCTACAAGATCATGATCATCACCATCCAACAGTACAAACAACTATGACCTTGAACACAATTTGATTGAACATTACAATTCAGACCAATACTCTCAAGAATAGTGATTCTTGTGAAAATGGAAAAGTGCCCATAAAATGACAATCATGACCTTGGCAATTTGGGTGAA
Source organism: Etroplus canarensis (assembly GCA_015106775.1). Classification (NCBI taxonomy): domain Eukaryota; kingdom Metazoa; phylum Chordata; class Actinopteri; order Cichliformes; family Cichlidae; genus Etroplus; species Etroplus canarensis. The sequence continues at coordinate 13,693 of VUQH01053258.1, read as the reverse complement.
GACCCATTAGGTGATCAATTTTTGTGAAATGCAAACAGACGGACAGATGGTCGGATAGACGCCAGACGCCTCAGCATGGCATTTGCTCATCGGTCCTTTGGCCAAATGAGCTAGAAAAAATTAATAAATAACTCAAACAGCTTCTTTGTTGGAATAGGAATAGAAGTCAAAACAGGAAACAAAGCAATTGAGAAGCTTTTTTCTATATTATGTCTCATTTTTTTAAACTGTTGCAATCTCCCTGTGTGCCATCTGGTAAACCCTGTGCCACTGCATTAATGTTTCACCTATACTGATGCCCTGTTAATCCTAGTCTCTGTCTTCGAGCCCAACTGTACAGGCCATGCAATGGACATTAAATGGTTTTGATGCCAGATCCCTTGCACAAAATCCAAGAAATGTCTAACTGAGCCATTGTAAGACTATAACAGAAAATTGTCTGGATAATTCACAGCAGATGAATGAGTGTCCCATGTCCTGCCTAATGCAAAGGCAATAGCTGCAGTGTAAACTTTTCATTTCATGTTTAACTTGTACTATTCCAGTAGTAAGCACGTGTCTAAATTGGGCTATTTCTTGAGGTTTGCTACATTTGAGCAAATGTGGACAATGTTCCAACCTGATTCTCTAGACACACAGAGTTCAAGTATTAAAACTGCACTACGTACATATTTAGAAAGAGAAGAAGGGGGTGTATAACTACTATCTGTGAATACAGCCGTTATCAAACTGGTGATCAGAATTTCAAAATGTAAAATCATAAATATTTGTCAATTACAACTTCTCAATATACTTAAACTGGTTTGTATTTTATGGTTTTATAAAAATGTAATTTCACTGACACTGCGACCATGGATAAGACAAATTAAGCTTTGTAATGCATCACCTTAAGCTCTGCCGTTGTTATTTTTGACTAAAATATTTATTGCAAATTTGAAAGCTTGATTAAAATTAAATAATGATCCTTTGTAGGTTAATCCAACAGGAAAATGGTTAGATGCATGACAAATCCACAGTTACCCAGAGCCAGTTCTGCCATGGTGTCTTAAGAACCAATCCACATTTAAACTGGTGTGAGAACTGCAGGTTACACAGTGTTTCTAACAAAAACGGGAAAGAAAAAGGCAGGAAAATCATGGTGGACAGATGAGTCATATCTGTGGATTATCTATGAAAATCCCCTCCCATAGCCACCACTGTCAGTGGTTCCAACTTTAGAGGCGTGCAAATTTTTTGGTACCAGCTTTGTGGGACTGTCAGTTGTTTTTTTTTAATCAGTGGGAATGCATGGGCAAAAAAATATAGGTGAATGTCCCCACTCAATCCCTGTCTTTAATAATTTCATCTCTTCCTGTAGACTTCATATTATTCAATAAAAGATGCAAATAAATCCATCCATAATCTGATACATAATTTAGGTGAGTACCTACTCTAAATACCCCCTCTTCAAGCCAATTCTTGTTTATCACCTTTAGCCATTGTCAAAAGGATAATCCAAGCCACACTCAAATATTATCACTACATGCGAGAATTTGTGACTGTCAAGAGCCTCTAAGTTTAAAATCAAAAAAGTGACACTATAATCTGTACTTTCCTGAAATGGCACAGTCAGAAGGGTATCTGGGCCCTGTACAAATATAATGAGACCTTGAGTCTCATTGATAGGAATGAGTAGGTGTTTGACTCTGCTAGGACTGCCCTTGGTCACCGATTCTGTTCAGAATTTTATGGACAGACTATGTCGGCATATCCCAAGTGGTGCAGGGGCTCTGCTTTGGTGGCCTCAGGATCACCTTCTGCTTTTGGCAGATGATATGATTCTTTTGGCTTCATCAGGCAGTGACCTCCAGCTTGCATTGCAGCAGGAAGGAGAATAAGCACTTCAAAGTCTGGGGCCATGGCTCTAAGGTGGAAAAGGGTAGTGTGCCCACCTCAGGTTATGGATAAGTTTCTGCCTAAAGTGGAGGAGTTTAAATATCTTGGGGTCTTGTTCCTGAATAAGGGAAGTGTGGAAGTTGAGACTGACAGACAGACAGATTGGTGCAGCGTCTGTAGTAATCCAGACACTGCATTGGTCTGTGGTGGTGAAGAGAGGGCTGAGCATAAGTCTTACTGGTCAAGCTATTTTCCTACCCTATGGTTACAAGCTCTTGGTAGTGACTGCAAAAAATGAGATTGTGATTACAAGTGGTGGAAATGAGCTTCCTCCAAAGGGTGGCTGGGCCCTCCCTTAGACAGGGTGAGTAGCTTGGTCATTGGGAGGGGCTCAGAGGAGAGCCACTGCTCCTCCACATCAAAAGGAGCCAGCTGAGGTGGTTTGGGCTGGATCCCTCCTGGGTGCCACCTAGGTGAGGTGTTCCGGACATGTCCTACTGTGAAGAGGTCAAGGGGCAGACCCTGGACACTGGAGAGATTACATCTCTCAGCTACTAAGGAGAGGGAGGTCTGGACATCTCTACTGAGACTGTTACCCCTGTGACATAGACAAAACGGCATAAAAATTTATAATGAGGTAATATCATCAGATACAATGAAATGCCTCTTCTGACAATGCCAATAAAGCTTATTTAAATTTGAACAAGAAAGCATGAGATACACACATTTTTGTTAGAAAATAAAAGTACTGTAGCGTAGTGGTTTACACACAAAGTCCCTGATTTGATTCCAGGTGGGGACACAAGCCTCTCATCGTGGAGAGTTGTGTCAGGAAGGGCATTCAGCATGAAACCGCTTCTAAATTACCAATGTCGATTAATCCGCTGTGGCAGCCCCTTGGGGAGAATACAAGGGAGCAGTCAAAGACACACACACACACACACACACACACACACATTATACCAAGCCCTAGAAATGTTATGAGAACAACGATATTACTATAACACTGGATAAATGGGTCGAAACAGATTTCTGCCATCAGATCATCTCTGAATAACAATAAATACATTCATGCAAATTTATGAAAGTGGTTACAAAGTGTCAAAAAAGCAAATCTGAAGGTGCAACACAGATAAACATTGGCCACTGCAATTAGTGAATGTCGTCTTATAATATTAATTATTGAGAGCTAAATCCATGCGCCTCTGATTTTTTTTCCCCTTTAAAAAAGCACATACATTTCTTTATGTTTCAATAATTAAAAAAAGAAAAAATTATTTAGAAATATTTAGTAAGAGCGAGCAGGTTGAGGAGAGAAAGCAGAGACAGATCTGGTCTCACGGTCATGGGATTTAAACACATTAACATAGTTTCTTTTCCCCTTATCATCGCATAACACCAAGTTGTCAGCTAGCCTAAGCCCAAGTGAACCACACAGACAGTTTGATGACAACTACAGAGAGGGAAATCCTCTGTTCCAAAGTTCACAAGATACCAGCTGGTCCGGCAGTGGCATGTGACAGTTTCAGCACAAACACATACAGGGGTCATAATGGTCAAACACCTGCAAAATGAACAGTGTGCACACAATGAACTCGGCAAAAACATCCTTCATCATCTTCTTCTACAGCACACCGCTATTTTTTAAAACCAATTACACTTTTTGGCCCTGGTCCAGGGTGAAAAAACCGAAAGATAAACTATGGGAATTTATTTGGACACGTAAGAACAGTATACATTTTTTTTTTTTTTTTAAAAAAAGACAAATTGTTTGACTGTGGCAAAAGATGAATTGGAAGACAGAAGCTCTTTGTTGATGCAGGTACGAAGCCGTTAAGATCGTGCTGGTCTCATGTGGTTGAGGACAGGTATGCTGACAGACCTGTTATTGGGCTGCGGGGCACACACACATACACATATATACAGTCTTGTTGTGGGAAAAGTGAATACACAAACAAAGGAGGCCAGAAAAGACAAATGTTAGATGGGCTATTACACACGCTGTATCAGGATGATGACCAGTTAAATAACTTGTCAGTTATTTTGCAAGAGAAAACTGTGTGTGGTCAAACTATCTTTGCAATAAGTAACAAATTGACAGAGGTTAACTACATTTGTGTCAGTGGCTGATACTGTGAGAAAAAAAAATGTAACTGTGCATTTGGGGCCAATAAATACTGGGCTGTAAACTGTACAAATGGCATAAGACTTGAACTTTAGATGGAGAGAAGGAAGCAAGCAAGAACTGACAAAGCTCACAAGATAGGCTAAGATACTCAGAAGAAAAGTTGGCAGATTTTAATAGCAAGCTATTGAAAAATGTGTGAATGTGTGTATGTGTGTGTGTGTGCTCATGCCTGTCAAAGCCGGCTGGGCCACCCCACCCTGTTTAATGTCACTCTGACGTCAAAGCCATGTGTGCAGGCCCTTAATGCAGACAGGATGGAGCAAGTATTTATTTAACTTTGGTTCTCCCCTTCGAGAGAACGGGGCCCTCCATAAACACTGACTTCAGAGCAGTTTCGCTCATTCATAGCCAAGCTACAGCCAGCATTGAGATCACCACGGAAGATCTGGGACAGGCCGACACATGTGTGACAGCAACGAGACTGAAAAAGTTGGAATGTGTTAAGACAGACTGATGTCAAATACATGACGTGCTGCTTAACTATGAGGATGTGCATTCTTTTCCTGAAATGATTTATGGACAGTGGGGTCATCCTGGTCACACATTAGACGTAACACATCATGTCACCAGCTTTTCTGGTTTGAGTTAGATTGGCCACAATTGCCTCACATCACCCCCCTCTCCATTTCCCCATGTTTCCTGTCACTCTGTACTGTCACCCATCCAACCAAAGCAAAATGCCACAAAAAAAGGCCAGAAAAACTGCTTTGGCAACTGTTGAATAGATGACCCAACATAACACTCAGCTTGTTTAAAGCAACTTTATGTAACCATGTCTTTCTTTTTGATAAAAGCCAACAGTCTGTCCTTTCTTAAGGGGGACACAAGTGCCATTAGTGCAAAACCGATGAAGTTTACAAAATTTTCTTAATGGGACAACACACATTACAGTAGACAAAGTTATACCAGTGTTCTTAACTTGGTGTCTGAAGCGTATTTTGGTCTATTTCCTCAATTTTCAAGTCAAACCGGTTAGGCGCATATAAAGATAAGACCATAGGAAACACAAAGGGAGAGTATGTGTACACTGAGCATTTTCATGGAGCTACTGTTTGCAGTTCTCTGTCTCAAGTGAGTTATGACTGCTTTAATGAATGCACATTCATTGCTTTCTTTTTGCATCTGCTTTGTCTCCTACTCTGTGATCACTGACATGCTTGTAGCACACATGCAAGCCAAATGTAGCCCAGCACCATCCCCAATATGCTGGTCTCCCTTTTACCTCCCTTTCATCTCAAGTGGGAGAAGGAGCCAGACTGGAGGTCACACAGTACAGTGCAGCACAACTCCCCCAGCCCTGTGAAATCCTAAATCCATGAGTGGTTACATATATAGCCTTCAAATTTGTATGTAATTTTTTTTTTTTAAATGCCAGGTCAAAACCAATGGTTTAATATTGCGTAGGTCCCCCTCTTCCGAGATATGGGTTCCGCAAGACTTCTGAAGGTCTCCTGTCTTATCAGACATCAAGGCATTACCAGCATATCTTTTAAGTTCTGCAAGTCATGACCTGGGGCCTCGATGAATCTGATTTGTTCTTCTAACAACTCCCACCGATCAATCAGGTTGCGATCTAGTGAATTTGGTGGCCAAGTCAACACTATGAACTTCGTCCTGTTCCTCACTGCAGTTTTTGAAATGCAGCAGGTCACAATAGCTTGGCCAAAAAGCCCGATTCCATCATGAATACCACTGTCATGAAAGGTTGTTGGCTGTAAATTGCAGTAACATCTAAGTAGGTGGTACATCTCAAAGTAAGGTCTGCATTAACCCAAAGTTTCCTGGGAGAATACTGCCTATCACACTGCCTTGATCAGACTGCCTTCTTCCCATAATGCATTATGCTGCCATCTCTTCCTCAGGTAAGCAATGCACAAGCACCTTGCCGCCCACATGATGTAAACGAAAACATGATTCATCAGACTAGTCCAACTTGTGTGTTCAGTGGTGAACTGGGGTCGTATGGGCTCGCTGACAGGACTACAGCTACGCAGTCCCACCCGCATGCACGCAGTCTATTCTGATACGTTTCTGTCAAAGCCAGCATTGAGGTTTAAATCTTTTTTTTTTTTTGGCTACAGTATTCTTCTGTTATCAAACTGATCACCAGTCTGGAGCTGTTCCACTGATTGTCCATCCTTGGACGGTACTATCGTGTGTATCCCGAAAACACACGACAAGACTTACTCCTTCGGAAAAACTCTTACCCTGCATCAGGTGCTTCTCAGTTCGATAATAGTAAATGGAAACAGGTGTTCAAATTTCAATGTCCACAAATTCACTATGGACCACTTGGGTCCTAGTGACGTATATTTTACTATCAGCAGCAAGATGTTCCATGTACGAGTGCATGGGTCTGAGTGGACACTTGTATCCCTGCCTTTTCTGTGACCGCACAGGCTCGTCCGCAAAGGCTTCACATTACAATGTACCAACTGCGCATGTGCCCTAGGTGGTGGATTTTAAAGATGTATAACAGGAATGACTCGACTGTGGTGTCTCCAGCTGTCCATGTCCATAACACAGTACAACCAAGGCCTTAGACAGGAAAGAAATGACCGGAGGCCTTTACTTAATTCACATCCTTTCATTATGCGGTCATTCAGCCATCACAATGTAGCCCTTGCCTGTTTTTTTTTTTTTTTTTTTTTTTAAAAAATGACTTT
>VUQH01053235.1:0-10304 GCA_015106775.1 Etroplus canarensis | reverse complement strand
CATATGCTTCTGACAGGGCTAAGATCGCATTTATGACAAGCCCTTTTAGAGGAAGAGCTCTGCAGTGGGGGCAGGCTGTGATAAATACATATGCTGACATGTCTTATGCTGAGTTTGTCACTAAATTTAAGATTGTGCTTGTCCAAGGCATTAGCGCCCACCGTCTGCTTAACCTCCGTCAAGGGAGGCGGAGTGTGGCTGATTTCTCCATAGATTTCTGGATTCTGGCGTAGGAGACTAGCTGGGACGTGGGCGCGCTCCGGGGAGCCTTTCTGAACGGCCTGAATGACCCCATGAAACAGGAATTTGCAGTGAGAGCACTACCAGACTCTTTGAAAGATTTAATTACCCTGTGTTCCCATTTGGATGACTACCTGCGAGAGAGTTGCTCTTTCAGGAGCAGTGTGCCGCACGGCCCCGGGGTCCTCCGCTCTGTTTCACCTGACCTAGAGACAGCGTCAGGGGTCTTTGAGTTTGAGACCACCGCAGCCGCAGGGGTGGAACCCATACAGATTGGGCTAGCCCGACTCTCAGCCAAAGAACGCAGTTGGAGGATTTCAGCTGGTGAGTGCCTTGTGGTGTGAAGGGGCTTAATATTAGCTCCTGTCGGTGGCAGACAAAAGATTAGGTCTGTCAGTGGGTGTGGGGACACTGATGCGCCTAGGCGCTACTAATTCTTCTCTCCCCCACCTCATGATTAATGCCAGATTGGGTGATGCCAGTAACCAGTCTTCCATCCAGGCTCTCATTGATTCGGGAGTCGAGCAGAGCTTTGTGGACATTAAGCTGGCTGAGTCTCTCTCTCTACCTCAGCAACCACTCTCTGAGCCTCTTCTAGTGCTAGCTCTAAACGGCGCCCTGCTTGCCCGAGTAACCCACCGCACCACACCTGTTCCTCTGCTGCTCTCTGGTAATCACAGTGAGTCTATTGAACTGTACCTGTTTGATGCACCACATACACCTTTGGTTCTGGGACACCTCTGGCTCAGAAAACATAACCCGTCCATAGACTGGACTTTGAATAAGTTAACTGACTGGAGTTCTCTCTGCCACCTGAACTGCCTGCGCTCTGCCACTCCTCCCTCTCTCCCACAGACCTCGCCACCTCAAGAACCGCCAGACCTCTCCTCCGTGCCAGCCGTCTACCATGACCTGGCGGTGGTTTTTCGCAAGGATCTTGCCCTGTCTCTTTTACCTCACCGTCCGTATAATTGCGCCATTGATCTCCTGCCCAGAGCACCCCTACCCACCAGTTGCCTCTGTTGTCCTCTGCATTTGAGCTCTTGCAGGGAGCTGCCATTTTCTCCAAACTAGACCTACACAATGCATATCATCTGGTGCGCATCGGGGAGGGTGATGCGTGGAAAACCGCTTTCAACATCCCTCTCGGCCAATTCGAGTATCTGGTCATACCCTTCGGCCTGACCAACGCTCCCGTCGACTTCCAGGCGCTGGTTAATGACGTCCTCCGGGACTTCCTCAACCGCTTTGTGTTCATGTACCTCGACGACATCCTGACCTTCTCCAACACCAGAGGCGCATCCATCAGGTTCTCCAGCACCTGCTTGAAAACAAGCTCTTCGTAAAAGGTGAGAAGTGTGAGGTTCATGTAGAGAAAACATCCTTCTTGGGACTGATCATGAAAGAGGATGGATAAAGGCAGACCCTGCCAAAGTCAAAGCTGTTGTTGAGTGGCTGGTTCCTGATTCACATAAGCAGCTGCAAAGATTCTTGGGGTTTGCAAACTTCTATTGCCGCTTCATCAGAGATTACAGTAAAGTGGTGTTGCCCTTAACCTCTCTCACTTCCTCCAAGAAGGTTTTTCAGTGAAAGGACGTGGCCCAGCAGGCCTTCGACCGCCTTGAGCATCTCTTCTCTTCAGCCCCTGTCCTTGCCCAGCTGGACCTCTCCCAGCAATTCGTCGTCAAGGTGGACGCCTCTGACTCTGGAGTCGGCGCTGTCCTTTCACAAAAGGTAGAAAACAAATTACGCCCATGTGCCATCTTCTCTCGCTGTTTAGCTCCTGCAGAACGGAATTACTCCATCAGGGACAGGGAGCTTCAAGCCATCAAGATGGCGCTGGAGGAGTGGAGGCACTGGCTGGAGGGCGCCGGACACCCCTTCCTCATCTGGACTGACCACAAAAACCTGGCGCACCTGCGGACTGCTAAAAGGCTGAACTCTTGCCAAGCCAGGTGGGCTCTGTTCTTTACTCGTTTCAAATTCTGCATTACATATCAACCTGGATCTCATAATTCAAAACCCGACGCACACTCCCGCCAGTTTTCTCCCTCTGACTCTCTGGACAGTGAGCCCGTCCTGCCTTCTTCCTGCATATTTGGAGTCACTTGGGAGATCGAGTCACTCGTCCTGAATGCCCAGCGGGACGAGCCTGACCTTGGCAGGGGTCCTCCTAACTGCCTTTTCATTCCAGCATCCATCAGGGCCAAGATAATACACTGGGGCCACACGGCCAAGTTCACCTGCCATCCTGGCAGCTTTCATATTGCTTCCTTTCTCTAGCGCCTGTTTTGGTGGCCCACTCTTGTACAGGATGTGCGTGAATACGTCGCCGCCTGCTCTGTCTGTGCCAGGAATAAGACCCCTTCGTTGCCCCCGGTAGGGGAGCTCCGGCCTCTGCCTACGCCTGGACGACCGTGGTCACACATTTCCGTGGACTTCATCACCGGCCTGCCTCCATCCTCAGATAAAACCACCATCCTGACAATAATTGATCGATTCTCCAAAGCAGTCCACTTCGTGGCCCTCCCCAAACTACCTACCACCTTGAAGACTGCCCAGCTCGACACGGATCACGTGTTCCGGCTCCACGGCATCCCTCAGGACATCGTCTCGGACCGTGGGCCGCAGTTCATCTCGCGAGTCTGGAAGGAATTCTGCTCAGCTCTTGGAGCCCAGGTCAGTCTCTCTTCTGGTTTTCACCCCCAGACCAATGGGCAGACAGAGCAGCTTAATCAGGAGTTGGAGGCAGCGCTGCGATGTATGGTGTCCAGCAATCAATCGTCTTCGAGCACCCTACTCTTTTGGGCTGAGTACGCCCACAACTCCCTCACGTCCAGAGCCACCGGTCTCTCTCCCTTTGAGGTCACACTGGGTTATCAACCACTGCTCTTCCCTTCCCAGGAAGGTGATCTCTCCGTCCAGCACCACCTCCGTCACTGCCAGCACCTCTTTAAGCCCGCTCGGGCAGCCCTGCTACACTCTCAAGAGCACAACAAACGACTGGCAGACCGACATAGACTTCCGGCACCCGCTTACACTCTAGGTCAGACGGTTTGGTTATCCACCCGTCATATTCAGCGCCACACTGAATCAAAAAAACTCTCACCCAGTTTCCATTTGAAATACAAACTGTGATTAACCCTGTGTCTGTCCACCTCAGCCTGCCTAAAAACATGAGAATTCACAACGTTTTCCATGTCTCACAAATTAAACCTGTCCATTCCAGCCCTCTGTGCCCTCCGTCCAGCTCCCTTCCACTTGCCAGGGTCATTGATGGCCAGCCGGCCTACACTCTTCGGAGGTTGCTGGATGTGAGACGCCAGGGTTGTGGCCTCCAATATCTAGTCGATTGGGAGAGATACGGCCCTGAAGAGAGATCTTGGGTGCCTTCCTCTGCCATCCTGGATCCTTCTATGGTGAGGGAGTTCCATCACAGACACCCAGACAAGCCTGGCAGGTCGCCGGGAGGCTCCCGTTAGAGGTGGGGGTACTGTCATGACCTCCGCCTCCTGGTCGGCCTGTCATATGTTGTGTGTTTGTTTTTGTTTGTGCGTGCTCGTTCCTCCCTCTCTCTCTCTCTCTCTCTCTCTCTCTCTTTCTCCCTATCGCTCTGTAGGAGGTGTGGCAGCACTGACCCAATTACCTGCAGGTCACACCTGGGAGGCCGATCTGCCACACCTGCCTCTCATCCACTCGGTGTTCCGGGTGCCTGTTCTTAAGCCGGCGGCGAGCGCCAGATCTTTGAGTGTGTTCTCCGGATGAAGCTGCTTTCACTCCTCCTTCGTGCCGCAGCCTCATCATCACCTCTTCATGTCTTCAGCCTTCCTGCGAGCTCTGGCCAAGCTCTTTGCAACACCTGCCTGCCGTCGCGAGTTCCTGCCGGACCTGCCCTGCCTCGACCTCTGCGAGCAACATTATTCTATATAATAAAGACTGTTAACTTTTTCCCGCTGCGTCCTGCATTTGAGTCCCACACCTGCACAGTTATGACAATGTCAGGACAAGATCAAGAATGTGATTGAAATGGTGAGTTGGTTCAGTTACATTTTGTGAAAAGTTAATTGAGTCTAGTAATGGTTTAAATGCAGTATTGAGGCATGATATAAGTTCCTCCGCCAGGCCTGTGTTTATCCTACATTGTTAAAATGCTGGGGGTCCTGGAAAAGTTGCCTCTTGTTTATGAATTCATTTGTGGTGATGGCAAATGACCAGCCTGTCAACTCACAATACGAGGTATTCCTGTAATGACAGCACTCTGCACATTTAACTATTATCTAGATTATGTCACAAAGTACTTAGTCAAAGATTAATGTAGGAAGTTGGAATTAAAGTAATATTGCAATCTGCCCACACAAATATTGCACCAATCAAATGACGGTTCAGAAATTGGAACCAAAAATTAATGCTCCGTGGAGAATACCATTAACAGGCCACTATTACAAACATAAATCAAACTTCAGTTTCTTCTTTTCGGTAATTGGAATGTCAGTAAGAAAGTCAAAACAAACACCCAAAGACTGAGGATACCGCTTCCCTTTAATTCCCATTTCACTTTTAAAGGCTGTGCACATCCACACAGGACCTCTCTGGCTGATTAGACCTCTACTGAATGTGGGTGAAGTTTTAAGGCCCAAGTCTGATGGTAAGAAATCAGTGAAACTTTACATAAGCATTGACACCCTGAGGTGCAAATTCTGTTGACCCAAGGTGCTCCCATATTTATGCTGCTTTCTAGCATAAATAAAATGTTTACAGCCTTCCATGTCAGACTGAATTATCAGTGAACTTTTGACTAGAAGTTACAGGGCTAAAGGATGTTAAACCCTGGGAGCCGGAGGCTTGAATGAGCAAATGCCTGGTATTCACTACACACATTTAAGCAAGCAGAGAAAAAGCTATCCTTAAGACAAGCGGTGACCCATATTGAAAATCCTTTCTGTTTTTTCCACTCTCTGCACAGTATGCTAGTATATTGCTTCCCTCCCATCTCCAGTCGCTTTCTCTCAATCTTCCTGTAAGTTCTGGGTGTCGGGTGAAGAGGAAGGAGTGGCTGCTGTATTGGTGTGACAGTGTGGGTTGCTGCGCTTTTTTTGTAGCTGCTTCAAACCTGTCAACCATTCGCCTGGGGAGGTAGACATATAAAGACAACGAGAGGGGAGTGTGTCACACAGAATTGAGCTGTCACATATATTGAGGAAAGACTTCCGTCATCAGGCTCTGTATATATGAGAGGTCACACCTGATAAAATTTACACTAAAAAGCATATGAAAAGCATTACATTTTAAGCATGAGTGATTGCACATGCAAGCAATATACTTTAAATATATTACCTTGAGAGAGTTTGGACCGCATGTGTGTGTTATACAGCTAGACTATATTTTACTGTTTATTTAATCCTATGTGATATCAGATGTGTGCTTGCATAATACTATAGTATGCAGTTCTGCAACTACAAAGTGTGTGGAGAGTTACTCTCTCTTGTGTGCTCCAGTTTGTGCAACGTGCAAAGTGTAAATTTGGTGATTCAAATTCCTTAAAACTTGAAGCTCTGGCAGTATAAGTGAGTTATACTAAGCTGCGTACATACTGTTGGTCTCATTTTTACTATTTCATCACTTAGAATAATAGATTTTTTCTTAAAACAATGATTAGAAAATCTGCGTAGAAATCAAATTTGAAAAGTTTTACCCAGTGCTTAAACTTTTTTAACCTTCAGGACTGCATAATCAGTAGCTGATTTGCATTTTCTTCTTACTTTTCTTCTCACTTTGCATTGCCAAGTTTTTCTGAACTGTGCTCATAGCAAGTCATAGTGGGTTGTATAAAGACAGAAAGCCTGGGTGAAAATCAGTTCAGCTCAGTCCTTACGTATTTATTGGTGAAAATTGCTTTAAGCTAGAGTAAACATCTCTGTATGTCCTTGCCTGTTGCCTGCAGCCATTATGTGCATGTGTACATTTTGTGTATTTTCTGTGTGTTTGGCTAACATGAAATGTCTGTTGTGACACTGATAAATGGTGATGCTCTTTGAGTAGCAGCTCTCAGAGACTCAGTCCCTCCTGGCTGTCTTTGTTCGTTGCTCTGTCCTATTATTTATCTGTTAAGATAGAGGTGGAGGGCAGTATCTGTCTGTCAGAAGACAATCCATCTGTATGGACAACCAGCCCTGTCACCTGCCTGCAACTTCCACTCCCTCTCTCATTTCCTTGAGTTCTGGACACTACTGCTTTTTGCTGTCATACAAAACTTTGCCACATCTAGTAATTTTCAAATATTTATAGTTGATATATATACACTGCTAAAAAAAATTAAAGAAACACTTTTTAATCAGAGTATAACATCAAGTCAGTTAAACATCTGGGATATTAATCTGGTCATTTAAGTAGCAGAAGGGGTTGTTAAACAGTTTCAGCTGCTTTGGTGTTAATGAACTCAACAACAGGTTCATTAGAGGGGCAACAATGAGACGACCCCTGAAACATGGTTTTACAGGTGGAGGCCACTGCCTTGCTCATCTTTTCTGGCTGTTTTTTCACTAATTTTTCATTTGTCTAGGGTCAATGTCACAGGTGATACCTGGACCCTACAGAGGTTGCACAGATAGTCAAAATACTCCAGGATGGTACATCAATACGTGCCACTGCCAGTAGGTTTGCTGTGTCTCCCAGCACAGTCACAACACTGGAGGAGATTCCAGGAGAAGGTCAGGGCTGTAGAAGGTCCTTAAACCATCAGCAGGACTGGTATTTGCACTTTTGTACAAGTAGGAACAGGATGAGCACTTCCAGAGCCCTACAAAATGACTGTCAGCAGGACTCTAGTGTGAATATCTCTGACCAATTTTCCCATTGAGGTCTGATGTGTTTTTAAAATATTCCTTTAATTTTTTTTGAGCAGTGTATGAAGTTTATAGTTGATAAATATTGTGCCACTGCTCCACCACTGCAACAGTTGAGTTTTTGAAGCAGACAGTCATGTAGAATCTTTATTTCAAATAAAAATTTGAATTCTCCTCATTTTTAGCATAAAGACTATACTACTACAATACTGCAACCAACCTGTAGCTGCGCATTCTTTGAAATTTTTGAAGAATGTTTTTTGGACAGTATTTTTGTAAACTGTCTAAGCTCAAGTCCTTGCTCTCTTTTCTTCTTTGTCAGTGTTTGACTGACATTTCAAAGGCAGCACTGCTAAAACACACTATCAACCTTGGTAGCGAGTTGCTGACTTGAACACTAAATAGATCGTACAAACATTAATACTGGCATGTATCCTGTTTTCAGCAAGCCAACATTAAGTGTATGTTTCAAGCTAATTAATAAGACCAAGGTAAATAAAAGCTTGTTAAGCCAGCTTACTACTGTAAGCAACAATTCCCACCACTAATTATAAAATATAGATTCAAATGTGTTGATGGCAACTGTCCACATGGTCAAAATTCATCAACAAGTTGTCTTGTATCAGAGATGTATACAATATGTGAGTACAGAGTTAATATACCAGTGAGACTCATACATGCATTGAAGAGAATTTTATTGCACATCCTACTGGAGGAGCACATGGAGCAGGTGCAGAGAGTCCTTCTCCCAGCTGAGCCAGTTGAGCCCAAGTCTCAGAGACCCACAAGCTTCTAAACTAGCTGACTTCCTTTTAGCTCCCTGCACACATGAAAATATAATCATATGGGACCAGAATCTTCATCCAGTTACTGGTCAGAATGAAACAACCAAATAAAATGCAAAGAAACTAATGGTTTTGCAGCTACCTCTCTTTCAATGACAAAGAATATGTTTTTTATACAAGGCATATGAATAAATATATGTATCACTGCTCTAATATTTGGCATTTAAGATGGAAGTCTCATGGGGGAACTAACATTTGGGACCTACCTCAAGAAGCTGCAATTTTTTGCATTTATTTTTCAACTGGAAGTTGCTGCTGGGTCAGCCCTTAACACAAAATAACAACACTTAAATCATACTGAACTTTAAAGTGAATGAGACTATGTTTATTTTATTTAACTTAATATTTATATGAGTAATGAGAGGGAGGCAGGTGAAATGGTGAAGATGCAAAGAGTAGAGGTAATGAAGGTGAATGAGTTCAAATACTTGGGATCAACCATCCAAAGCACCAGACAAAGCACAAGAGAGGTGAAGAAGAGAGTGCAGGCAGGGTGGAGATGAGTGTCAAGGGTGACAAAAGGATAGCAGCAAGAGTGAAAGGGAAGGTTTGCAAGACAGTAGTGAGACCTGCTATGATGTATGGTTTGGAGATGGTGGCACTGACAAAAAGACAGGAGGCAGAGCTGGAGGTAGCAGAGTTGAAGATGTTGAGATTTTCCCTGGGAGTGACCAGGATGGACAGGATTAGAAATGAGTACATCAGAGAAACAGCACAAGCTGAGAAGTTTGGAGACAAAGTCAGAGAGGCAAGGCTGAGATGGTTTGGACATGTTCAGAGGAGGGATAATGGATAAATTGGAGGATGTTGGGGATGGAGCTGCCAGGCAGGAGGAGAAGAGAAGACCACAGAGAAGGTTGATGGATGTAGTGAAGGAGGACATGCAGAGGGCTGATGTGAGGGAAGAGGATGCAAGGAATAGGGTGAGATGGAGGCAGATGATCCGCTGTGGTGACCCCTAACGGGAGCAGTGGAAAGATGAAAAAGAAGATTCATATGAGTGCTTAAACGGGAGAATCCTTTAAGGTCTCTTTGTCAAATAATTCCATCAGTGCACTGTGCCATGATCCCAGGGTGGGTCCTGTTCCTTCTTATGAGGTGTTCTCTGTTTAGTCCTTGCTTTTTATTGTTTATACTGTATTTTGATTTAAGTATTCATTTGTATTGTATGCCTTCAGTTCTTGTTATATTTAATTTCCAGTTTCCTTCTCTGTTTCATCCTCATGTGTTTTCTTCTCCATTAAGTTCATTTATGTGCCTGTGCCACCTAAGTCAGTTGTTACCAGTTGTTTCCTGTTTTACTCTGGTGGTGGTCATCTCTTGTGTCTATATGCCAGTTTGCAATCTGTTTCTCCTTCATGTATTCATTAACAGCACCATGCTACCTATGTTTAGTTTTAATTCCTCCCTGTCTTGATGTCTTGATTGTCTTTACCTGTCCCCCAGTCAATTCCACTTCCCTGATTACCTCATGTGTATATAATCCAGTCTCTCCCCGCAGTCTTTGTCCTAGCATCTATTAACCTTCATGTCTGTTTCATGAATTCTCTTGTTTCCAGTTTGTTTTTACCTTTTGGGATTGTTGTATTTTGGAGTTTTTGAACCAGCCACAAAGAACATGGCTTACCTTCCGTTCATCCTGTTTGCCTCCTGAGTCTGCAGTTGAGTCACCTCAACAACAAATCTTGACACTCTAATGGTTCTAACTGCTGAGGTCCTAAATAAATTAACAAATTAAAAGGCATTGTTACCATGACAAAACAGCATATAAAGCAGTTTTTAATATATAGTCGCCCTATGAAGGCTAGGATAGACCCTAGTACCCCTATGACTCTGAATAGGATAAACAGATGAACATGTACAGTATGGATGTTGATGTGTTTGAAAGAAACACACAGTTTCTTCTTCTTCTTCTTTCGGCTGCTCCCGTTAGGGGTCGCCACAGCGGATCATCTGCCTCCATCTCATCCTATCCCTTGCATCCTCTTCCCTCACACCAATCCTCTGCATGTCCTCCTTCACTACATCCATGAATCTTCTCTGTGGTCTTCCTCTTCTCCTCCTGCCTAGCAACTCCATCTTCAACATACTTTGTCCAATATATCCACTATCCCTCCTCTGAACATGTCCAAACCATCTCAGCCTTGCCTCTCTGACTTTGTCTCCAAACTTCTCAACATGAGCTGTCCCTCTGATGTACTCATTCCTAATCCTGTCCATCCTGCTCACTCCCAGGGAAAATCTCAACATCTTCAGTTCTGCTACCTCCAGCTCCACCTCCTGTCTTTTTGTCAGTGCCACCGTCTCCAAACCATACATCATAGCAGGTCTCACTACCGTCTTGTAAACCTTCCCTTTCACTCTTGCTGCTATCCTT
>VUQH01053230.1:1961-14288 GCA_015106775.1 Etroplus canarensis | reverse complement strand
TCCCCCTTGCCGTAGCATGTGTGTTGTATCTCGTCAATCTCTAGCTGTGAGAGCAGTCCCTTCTTCCGAATGTTGGAATACTGAGCTACTAGTTGTTTCGCTGTCAATGTGGATGCCGGGTATCGAAGATTCCATAGGTTCCTCATCCTATTCATGTAACCCCTTCCGCTGGGGTTACTTGCGTAGTAGCATTCCAACAGCGCCCTATTTTCATCTCTTGTCCACCGATGCCTTCTTGTTCCAGTAGCCCACTTCTCATCAGGGTGCCCTGGTTCCTCAACACCTGACGCGGACCTTGTTAAGCCGGGCGATGTCCGAGCCGGTATAGCATTATATTTATTTCTCTCGCTCATGTCTGCGGTAGGCTTGGTTAGCATGGGGGGTCTAGCCTGGGACCCGTACTGGATACAGACGCCCCGGGCAGGATTCGAACTTGCGACTCCTGCTCCAAAGGCATGTAGTCTTACCACCACTGCAATATTATTTGCAATATCTGGGCTTTATTTCCAAGAAACTCGATGAAATGTAAGAGTGCTTTTATCTCATACTGAAGAATATACAAGTATACCTGTGATCACCAATTTTATTTTTACACGTTGGAACACTAACATCACAAATATAAAGTTTTTTTTTCTAATAAACTTGATCAACATTTCATATATTTTGTTGTTCATAATAACTTTCGATTGGTGAGAGTGTGCAATGTATGGGTAATATCATCTGTGATGCTTTCAGTGTTACAGAAAACAATTAAGCTAAGGTTTGTTGGCCAATTCAGAAAGGTTTTTAAAGGGTTTCAAGCAATAAGAAAGGTTTCTCGTGCCATGGAAACCCTTTCAGTAAGGTTTTTGGGCAATATTAGAAAGGTTTTTGGCTAAAAAAAAAAAGGCAAGAAACCCCCAAATGGTTTTCTATAGGGTCAGTTTATAAACCAGAAAACTCTTTATTTTAACAGTGCACAGCAGCAAAAAACCCCATCGGGTGCCACTCCTGTCAGCTAAGAACAGGAACAATCCTTACATGCTTACCAAAGCTCGACAACAGAAGCATCATGAAAGCATGGGTCCTGCCTCATATCAAAGGTTCAGGCTGGTGGTGTAATGCTGTAAAGGGTATTTTCTTGGCACACTTTGTGTCAACTGAGCATCACTTAATTACCACAGCCTACCTGCTAATTGCTGCTGAATACGTCCATCCCTTTATGACCACAGCGTTCTCATGTTCTGATAATGCAGCAGGTCAAAACTGCTGAGGAATGTTTTCAGCACCTTGTTGAATCAGTGCCACACAGAATGAAGGCAAGTCTGAAAGCAAAATGCAGCCCAATTCAGGACCCGGTAGTAAGGTATACCTAATAAAGTGGCGGGTGATTGTATATTTTAGCAGCCTTGGAGTCCTAATTTACTGACTGGAACACTCCTTTGTTTATTCTTCCCTAGCTAACTGAATTGGAGAGGAAATAAATCAGGAAATGTTATATGAGACGCTAACTATATACTACCCATGCTGACATTTGTCTTGTGGATGATGAATCCTGTTTGTGACAACAAAGCAGACTAGGAGGAGTTATATACATGGATCAGGATAAGCAAATCCACCACTTGTGAGCGCAGAAGTCTGAGTTCATTTAAAGGAAAAAAAATCTATTCTCATGCTAATGATTTTTGTTCTGTTCAGAAAGCAGATTAAAATTATTGTATGTATTGCCCTGTGGCTGTAAAAAAAACAAAACCACTGTTTTAAAACCAATATCATCTCTCCCCACGAGAAGCCTGGAGGAAGGCTTGTAAACCGGGTTGAATAATACATCCAATCCCACAGTAAAAGCCAACTTGGCTGAAAACGTCCACACTGAGAATACTGTCTTTTACAACGGGGCCAGCGCACTGATGAGCTGACAAATCATAGAGGTAATCTACACACCAACAAGGGACAATACGGCAAGCGGGGTGCACACAATCACAAGTTCAAACGTACACAACTGGAACTATGTGCCATCAGAAAAAAAAAAAAAAGTTAGGTGGCTTTCTGAATTACTACACACAGTGCTGAGACTGCAAAATCAAAGTTCTTTAATTTTAACATATTTCTAAGGTTATTACTGTGTATTCAGAATATCTTCAGCTTTTATTTTTTACGTGCATTACTCGGTGACAACTCCGCTTCATAAATCAGGCCTCCCTTCTTTATAAATTGCCATATACTGCTCATCTTCTCCCTCCCTCTGCCTTTCCTAACTGAGATATTTCATCATGCATTGAAAGTGCATCCTTCAAAGTAGCTACTGCCCTGTTAATAGTGAGGCGAATGCGCAGGGGCATTTAAATCAACCAAGGTGTGCCATCTGAGTCTCCTGTTTATCACACTGTCATGTGGCAGCTAGTGCTGATCACTAGGACCAAAACATGATCTCTTCCTGACACTAAAGCCTTTACGGGTTCTTAATCTCCTGGGTAAGCCCACCCTGTGACAGCCAGAGTGTTTCCATGCATACAAATTGGTGCTCCACTTTCCTCTCTTCCAATCATGTGAAAAGTGGCTTTAGCTACTGCTGCAGACAGACAACTTCTATTAGGGCTTCAAGGCAAAAAACAAACCAGCTCTGGGGCCATACACAGGTCATAGCAATTTGGATTGTCATCTATAGAGAGCTTCTTCACAAACCTACAGCTTTGCGTGCAAAAGCTTGCACAAACACACACACACACACAGATAGACACACATGTACAAGAGCAAAGCTTTTTTACAGGGCAGCACCCTTGGGTACATAGAAAACATGCATATTCTACATGATTTCATAAGTACCTGCGAGACGGAGGCACTGAAATAGCCAAAGATGCCCTGAGTAGTTTAATTCTAGTGTTGCCATGACGATGGTAGAGTCAAGATGTGCCCTTAGCCCTAATGAGCTGAATAGGCTGACATGGAGGGCAATGAGGGGGTTTGCAAAAGTAGGTGCACGTACAAGAAGCGAGACTGCATACAAATGAACTAAAATGACAAACGAACACACGGACACATGCAGGGACGGACTCAAACCACAAACATCCTCTTTTCGCCCTGTTTGTCCTGGAGCGACAAATGGCATCCATTTTAAACCCTTGCTTTAACGAATCTCCGCAGCACACGGGCTCATCGGGCTCACGATCCATCACAGTTCACAGGTTATGGTAACGAGGAGAGTACAAAAAGAAAGTGATGAGATTTATTTTCACTGGTTGGCTGTATTGGACAGACTAAAAGAGAAATACATCCACTGTGAAGTCAAGGAGGCTCGCAAACAGTGATATCCAGGACGCTGGCCCTGGCTCTTGACCAACCGCAGCCTAACTTAAGACATTATTATGCCATGAATAAACCTGATGAGGATAAAGGGGCACGTGCAAACACTCAGTTTACAAGAATGACAATCTACAAGCATACTCTTAGAAGAGGCCGTTCTCACGAAAACGGAAAAGTCCCTCTAAAGCAACAAATATGATCTTGACCCTCACGCACAGCTTTGAGTGAAGGCCCTCTAGGTGCAAGTTTCATTAAAGTTTCATTAGTAGCGATTCTTGTGAAAATGTAAAAGCGAATTGAAAAATATGACCTTGAGCACAACTTGGGTGAAGAGCCATTAGATGATCAGCGTATGCACATTTGATTAAATTCTAACCAATCCTGCAGGAGGAGTAGTGATTCTTGTGAATTGTAGGTGAACAAATGGATGGACAAATGGACAAATAGACAGTGGACGCCACACCAGGGCATCAGTTCATCAGCCCCTTCAGCCAGATGAGCTCAAAAACGGTTTGTCCGGCAATCAGCTGTGCTCTCCGTTTCTGGCAGCTCTGCAGTTTTTCTGGTCTGGTGAATGCGATTCATCACATGCTCAATTATCCATGTATACACACACATTCCTTAACGATGTAAATTACACAATAGCAGAAGCCTTATTTATTATGCAAGATTAATATAATTTGATTACTGCCCAGTATTTAGCAACACGCAAGATGTGTGCCTGGATCAGTTTGTGAACTAAGACCAGGTCCTGCTCTGGCAAACCCTTTTTAGTACTCTATGATAACACTCAGTCTTGCCCAGATTATCTTTCTAATTTCTCTAAAAAGAATAATGATCAGTGCTGAGGAAGTCTTAAGCCCTTATGCACATTTTGTTAGCCAAATGTAATGAGGCTGCAGGGATCTCTGTGTTTTAAAAGAATAGTGTGAGAGAAGAGCAAACACTTAAATATAATGGGTCAGCGTTTTTACTTTGTTTACTACATAGATAATACTTACTTTCTTTCATTTCGACCGTGTTCGAGGTTGGCTGAGGAAATCCACGTGCAATTAAATTAGTCTCAACAGAGCCTCCCTTCGATTTCCAATTGAAGCACTGGAGAAACAACAGCTGTCTAGTCCTCGCATACCAATATTGCAAAGTGGTAAGAGATGACCACTCCAAACTAATGACCAGTCTAGTACAAAATTGACAAAAAGTTGCTTGCCTGCAAACTCCAGTGGGGTGAAAACAGTACCGGTCCTCAAAATAGAGCTGAACTTCACTTTGCAAGTTATAGTAAATTTAATGTGCTGCCACTAGTTTGTAGATAGTGAAGTAAAAGGATTACCGTCCTTTAAGCGCTCACTTTTCGAATTTCCGCAAAACAGCCCCATTTTATAGAGATACAAAACAGTTCCTTACTAAACATCAGCCAAAAAAGTTCCTATCTTTAGCAGGGGTGGCGGAGATAGCTGTTTTCCACTTAGGCTTAGAGACCAAAACTACATGGGTTTGATTTAGGGGTGGCAGTGGTTCAAGGGGTAGAGTGGGTTATCTTCAAACAGGAAAGTTGATGGCTCGATCCCTGGCTTCTCCAGTCTACAAGCTGAAGTGTCCTTGGGCAAGACACTAAACCCAAGCTGCTCCTGATGCATCCATCGGAGTGTGAATGTGTGCAGGATAGTTAAATGAACTTAACGGCATAGAATAAAGTGCTGTATGTGTGTGTAAATGAGGCTTGTAGCAAAAAGTGCTTTGAGTGCTCAGTTAGAGTAGAAAAGTATATAAGCACCAGTCCATTTATCATATATTAAAGGCATTGCCAGGCAAACCAGACCCCTTTCACAGCACATGTTTATCAGGACAATACACATTATTTAACATGAGTACTAGGGCTTCTCATGTAAATGGACTCAATTTAGCCAATTTACATCTTCCTTATTTTACTAACTTCCTTATCTTGTTTAAGAAACTCATAAAAAGAAAAGCATTAATAAGTGTTTATTCACACAGTCACAAGAGGATGACAAAGCAAATACATTTATATTGCATTAACCCTCTTAAACAAGGGTCTGGTACTGACCTGAAACAACAAAGGTTGCTGCTGAAAGCAGCGCATCCATTTATTATGCCAGCTCTGTCAAATCAGAGTCAACTGACCAAATAATTGTTGCAAGTTTCCCTTGCATACGGAGCCTAATGTTTACTGTGCAGAGTGCAAAGCTGGACTGTGACTGATAATTGCAGGACACAGTAAAGTGAAGTGAAGTTTTATGGATTAAAATGAATGAAAGACGGCACAACCACAAGACATGTGCACAGAAAGTGGCCAAAATCAATAAATCACTCGAGAATCCCACTATCCTGTCTTTAAACAAAGTATGAAAAGTTATTATAAAAGTTTTTAAAAGGACTTTTAAAGCTGGGTTTGGAATTTATAAGAAAATTCTATCAGCACGAGAATAGCCAAATTTTAACGTTTTATTCTCCACAAAAGACGATTAAAAAAGTAATATCCCCACCCACAGTGAGTGAATCATATCAAGTTAGTGCAAGTTTTATAAGGTTTCATAATTCTATAGAATGACCACTGCTGTCCTGCTCTCGCTTCTCGAGAGCATAAGAATACATTTCGGGGGCAAGAGTTGAATCTGAACAAAAATATCATCAATGCAGTCAACACAACTACACATGGGAGCTGTCCCAATCTCTAGGGATAAATTTAGTCATTGAGAACAACCTTATCAAATCAAGAAAAAGAGACTTTAAATACATGCTCTCTCTGTCTCTTTTGTTTTCATGAGCTCTGTCGGGATGAATGAGCCTGGCCTTAGGCAATATGAAAATCTCAAGATGTAGCGAGTCCTCAGCATTGCATTCTCACTACTCCTATCAAAATCCCATTCCACAGTCTATGTTGCATACTAAAGTTATATTTTTCCATCTACATCATCAAAGTAATGCAGACCCCACCATGTAGATACACAGTGAAAGGCATGGTGAGGTCCATTATGCACCCTGCATTAGGCGGGATTGGGTGCCTTTTCTTCTGAGGCGGTCTTATTTTGGTTTTCATTACACTTGTAAAGAGAGGAAAGTCTAAAGCCTCAGGAACTGTTTTCTGGTCCAGGCTGGGGATTGATGACTGCCTTCATGTAATGTATTTCTCTAGACGATTTCATTCGGCAAATCACTGATATATTATCGGTATGTTCACAATGTAGAAATCCAAAATAGTTCTACCCAAGAGAGCTTCACTTGAGAAAAATTTGACTATTAAGTAATAAATGGTGGAGAAGATCATGCCAACCAAAATTTTAGTGTAGTATAACAGCCACGCAGTCTTTTGCATTTCAATATAAATGTGTATTCTCTACACATTTCCTCAGGGTATAGAAAGGTCCTTAAGACCCTGTTTTGTTATAATTTTGGCTCTGTACACCAGTACATTGGATTTTAAATCACATAGTCCCCTCTTTAATAGATGATGAAAAGTAATGGGACTATTGACTGACATGCAGTTTCATGGCCAGATGAGGTATATTCCAAATCGATAATCTGGAATATTCTTAAAAAGAAGAAATGTACTGGTCAGCTCAGCAACACAAAAGGTCTGGAATATGACAGAAGACAACTAAAGAGGGTGTCTGCAGAATTCTTTACTTTGTTAAGAAAAAGCCCTTTACACCATCTCACCAAGTCAAGAACCCTCCTTCCTTGGGAGGGTTCTTGACATATCTGTCAGAGTCTAAAATCAAGAGATGTCTTCATCAAGGTAAATACAGAGGGTTTAGAACAAAGTTAAAAACCAGTGGTTACACTCAAGAGCTGGAAGACCACATTAGACTTTGCCAGAAAGCATGAGCATGTCCAGTTCCGGGAAAAAATTAAATAAAAAATACATAAAAATCCTTGGACAGATAAAACAAAGATGAACTTGTACCAGTCTGATGGGAAGAGAAAAGTACTGGAAAGAATTGGAAAGGAGCAGCTCATCTGAAACATATCTGAATCATACCACATCATCTGTCAAACATGTTGGAGGTGATGTTATGGTATGGGTATATATGGCTGCCAGTGGAACTGGTTCACTAGTGTTTACTGATGATGTGACTTTTGATAGAAGCAGCGGGATGAATTCTGAAGTGTACAGGACCATATTCTGCCCAGATTCAACCATGTGGTGCAAAACTGATCAGACAGCACATCACGGTGCAGATTAATAATGACCCAAAGCATACCACAAAAGCAACCCAAGACTTCCTCAAATCAAAGAAACGGAATGTTCTTCAATGGCAAAGTCAGACACCTGCTCTCAACCTAACAGAGCAGTTTTTCAGATACTGAAGACAAAACTGAAGGTAAAAAGACCTGCAAACAAGCAGCAACTGAGGGAAGCTGCAGTAAAGGTCTGGCAGAGCACCTTAAAGGAGGAAACAGGACACTTGGTAATATCCATGGGTTCTAGACTTCAGAAAGTCAATGACTGCAAGGGATTTTTATTTAACTTCAAAAACAGTTTTTATATTTCAGGTATTTTAGTTTGTCCCATTACTTTTGAGCCAGAAGTAATGGGACAAGTAATGGGACAGCCATGTACAAAAATGTCTGTAATTCCTAAACAGTTAATGAAGTTTTTTTTGTCAAATCCCTTTTAATTAAAGGATGAAGTCTGCATTATTATCACATTTGGGCTGTTTTAAAATCTTTTTTTGAAATCCACTGTGGTGGTGTAGACACGTAAAATTACAAAAACAACAAAAAAGTAATTGTCTGACCAACCCATTTTGGCTTAATAACTGTCTGAGCTCTCAGACTGTTTCTGTATAAAGTGTCATATTTTATGGTGGGGTGAAACAACACAGCCTCAGCATACTTGACCATTTCTTATAAATAATTTGCCACGATTTAAATCTAATCAGACAGTAAGAACGCATATCATTTCATGGCAATCTTTCAGCATAAAAACATTCAGCTGTTTAATTTGATGTTTTTTGCTTTAAAACATTCGAGGGAAAAAAAAGCCTAATGGGCCTCACATGCCTGGTAAGCTACTTTCCTCCTGCATATTAATCAACTGAGTGCCACAATGTCTTAAATCTCTTGGAAGAATTTAAGTTGCAATAAAAAGCAATGCCAAAAGGGATTTGTTTCTGAACCTATGGCCAGTCAGCACTGTCTTTGTTTTTTTGCATGTGGCGTTAATTGAATCAGTTAGTGAGCATGCTCCCCTGCCCACATCTAGCCCTTTGCTGCTCCTCTACTCTCTTCTTCAACCTTGCCAAGAGAAGAAGGCCACTTCACCTTCCTGTGCTCACCTCCTCCTGCAGTGCGTTGCTGCTACCCCACCTCCCCTCTTGTTCTTCCACTTCTCTGTCCTCATCCATCTGTCCACCCACACAAGCTTCCTACATGAGGTTTCATCATTCACTTAACCCCCGTGCATAATACACGTTTCATATCATCTTTTCGCTTCCTGAGCTGGGCTTTCAGCTTTTCTATCAAATATCTGCAGTGAATAAAAGCTTTTTACCTGAGGACTTGTTTGCGAAACAAAAAACTGCGCATTTAGGAAGAACGAATATTATTTCAAACGGCTGCATTTGTTCTAGATTAAGGAAATACTTTTATACGTTAGTACTAGTGGATTAGAGATTCACCTTACAAGAGAAAGGTCCCTGGTTTATTTCCAGGTTGGGACAAAAGCCCCTCTCACCATGGAGGGTTGTGTCAGAAGGGCATCAGGCGTAAAAACTTCTGCCAAGCTCCCAGTGCGGATTAATATCCTGTGGCGACCCCTTGGGGAGAATACAAGGGAGCAGTCGAAGATACATTATCATTATTATTATTATTATGTCTTTGTTACTGTGAGTACGCTTGCACTTATGAAATGTACATCATCGCATAAAAAAGTATTCAAATTTTTAAAAAAGAAATAGCTTGGCATAATGTTGTCTTCAGACAAAAACAAAAGAAACATATACCTGCTAGCCTTTATATTTCTCAGAGTAAGAAAACCACGTTACATTAAACTTTACAGTCTAAACAAACAGAGCTTAAAAATACACAACACATCAAATGAAATTCATTTAGCCAGATTGCTGAGGTGCAGAAAGTTCTGTAAAACAAATGAGATGCAGAATCCACATCCCCAGTCTGTTCTGTGCCTGAGCTCACACTCCCAGCTAATTGATTGATGATAAATCTCTTCTTTTCATTGCCAAAATGTCCAACTTTAATTAAACTGTCTTTGTTAAGGACTTCTGGTGAACAAAGGCGCACCTTATACTCCTCCTTTGAATTTCTCTTCCTGAAAGCAGAATACTTGAGATTTAAAAAGAGCTTTTATTATAAAAATATAATCATCTATAGAGGTAAAATGATGGAGGTGTTCAAAGGGGAACTGGAGTAAAACATGACTGCTGTGAATACTCGCTGTCTGTGTACAGTCATGTGTAAAACTAAGTACACCCTCTTTCACTGCTGTGGTTTTATGTATAACGGATATCTCACATCACACGTACAAAAACATCCAATCCTTTCCAGGTTCTACAGTGATTTTGTTCTAACCTCAGGTGTACAGTACAACAACAAACAACAGGGTCCCCCGTATCATTACTTATTTAACAAAAATTAAACCCAAAAGGAAAAGTCGTGTGCAAAAAAGTAAGTGTGTTCACATTCAGCAGCAAAAACATGACATTTGTGTTTTCTGTGTGATTTTATCAGCCTCTGACATCACTGGGAAGGAACTGTGTCTTTACAACGTTGCCTCAGTTCGTTGAGGTTTGTGGGCATTCATTAACGCACAGCTCTCTTAAGGTCCCTCCACTGCATTTCAGTCAGGTTGAGGTCTGGACTTTGACTGGGCCATTACAGCGCTTTAATTGTTTTTTTCTTTTTTCAGCCAGTCTGTTGTAGATTTGCAGGTGTGCTTTGGATCAACATCCTGTTACATGACCCTATTTTAGCTAAGCTTCAGCTGTTGGACAGATGGTCTCACATTTGATTCTAGAGGCGTTTAGGGTTTGGCTCAATAACTCCAAGGTGCCCAGGTCATGCGGCTGTAAAACAAGGTCAAATCATCACCCCTCCACCAGTTGGTGTTAGGTGTTTGTGCTGATATATAGTGGTTTTTTTTGCTTTTTTTTGTTTTTGTTTTTGTTTTGGGGGGGACAATGTACTTTGTCTGACAAAGTACATTATTAAAGAAGTCTTGTGCTTTGTTCAGATCCAACTGTGCAGATCTAAGTAGTGCAGCCACATTTCACATGCTAACTGAGGCCTGTAGAGTCTGAGATGTAGCTCTTGGGTTTTTCCACCATTTCTCTGCCCAGTGCACAGTCTGACCTTGACTTGGATTTGCTGGGGCAGCCACTCCTGGAAAGACTGACAGCTATATTAACTTTTTTTCACTTGTGAATAATCTTGCTCATTGTGGAATGATGGACTCAAATTGTTTGCAAATGGCCTCATAACTCTTCCCGGACTGATGAGAAGCAACAATTGTTTCTCTGAGATTGTTTCTGATGTCTTTCCTCCTTGGCACTGCGTTAACACACAGCAGATCAGCAATCTGCCAAAACTTCTGCTTGTGCAGAGGTGGTCACACATTCTGGTGATCAATCAATCAAGTGCAGTTCACTACTTCTGGCTGGCCGCTACTTAGCCTCTTAATTCCTATGGAAGCAGTGAGGGTGTACTTATTTTTTCACAAACTGCTTCTGCATTTTGACTCAGATTTTGCTAAATAAATAATTACACAGTGTACTACATCATGTTTTTTGTTCATCTGAGGTTGTATTTAGCTAATTATAATACCTGATGAGGACTACATGATTTCCCCCCACTCCCCCCCATTATATCCTGACACATAAAACCATAGAACTGAAAGAGGGTGTACTTTTTCACATGAATGTATATGTCAAGGTACCTGCTGGCCTGCTGAACATTAGTGCCAAATGCACCTGTCTTAGAGTGGAGTCCCTTGACTCTATAACCCTTTAGACATACAGGTGAGACTGTATAATTGCGCAAACACTTTTCCAGCTCAGATGCCAGTTAAATTTGGCCACAAGCTTAAACTGATCAAATTTCTGTTTGCACTACAAGAATACAAACACTTATAAACACACCTTTTTAGCTAACTGGGGCTAAGATCGACTGGAATACATAAAAAAAAGTCTCTGTTATGGACTCAACAGCTTGAACTCTGGACTCCAACCTCTACTCGTAGTAACTAAAAGACTACAAATGGCTGGGAAAAGGGCTGCTGAATGGGGAGGGATGCACTGAGCCAAAGGGGCAGCTGTTAGGTGTGAGACAGGGCATTATGTCCCTGATAGGATGCCATTTGTGTGCGTGCGCGCACACGTGTGTGTTTGTGTGTGTGTATGCATTCATACTGGCCTGTTTTCATCATGACAAAGAGGGGCCAGCATTCAACTTTCAATCTGTCTGGCTGAGTGTGTATTAAATGTGCAGGTCACGCCACCTGCTGCAGGTGGAATCAGTGTGGAGTGGCAGGTGATGACCACATCACGAAGCTCTCACACCTGGCTGTTTCTCATCTGTCGGCTTCTAACCCCAAGCTCACACGCCATTCACGCTGACCGGTGTTTACTATGACCGCGAGTGCATTTCTTTTACACTACTGTATTGTGTATTGTGCAAGTTCCCCCCCGGAGATTAATAAAGTGATTCAGATTCAAAAGTGGAGGTCTGAAAGCTGAATTCCCTAAAAAGTTACAAATATAATTTTAGAGATTTAGGATGCAAATTGTGCATAATAGGATCTGCAGGAGGTTAATATGGTTCTTGATCAAATTCCAGTGGCTCAGTATTTTGTGTGGCAACTGCTGAGAGTGCTTTATTTTAAAACATACTTTTTAATCTGTGCATTGTCTTTAATCAAAGTCGCGCATTTTTCCCAAAGCAGCTTGTGTAATCCATCAATACAAAGCAGCAGCACCGTTATTAGCCATCACCAATTTGTGAACTTTGTATTTTTTAGGCTCTGCATGAATGAGAGAAAAAAAAAAAAAAAAAAGCCAAACACAG
>VUQH01053227.1:0-12483 GCA_015106775.1 Etroplus canarensis | reverse complement strand
CACAGCAACCCCTTCTCTCTCCCCTCACCCCCAACCAGTCAAGGCAGATGGCTGCCCCTCCCTGAGCCCGGTTCTGCCGGAGGTCTCTCCCTGTTAAAAGGGAGTTCTTCCTTCCCACAGTCGCCAAGTGCTTGCTCATAGGGGATCATGTGATTGTTGGGGTTTTCTCTCTAACACTGTAGGATCTTTACCTTACCGTGAAGCACCATGAGGCGACTTTCTTGTGAAATGGCGCTATATAAATAAAACTGAATTCATGAGCATCGGTAATTTGGCAGAGGTTTCATGCCAGATGCCCTTCTTGACACAGCTCTCCATGGTGAGAGGGACTTGTGCCTCACCTGGATTCGAACCAAAGATCTTTCACTTGTAAAGGGAATTTTTAAACCACTCCTCTGCAGGCACCCCTGGACTGCTACTTGTATACCACCCTTCTACTCTAGCCGAGCACTCCCAGCCTCATTCATACAGAGCTTTATTCTATGGCTTCAGGCACATTTAACCATCACATTCACACTCTGAGGATGCATAGGGAGCATTTCGGGGTTAGACATCTCACCCAGGCACGTAGACGTTGGCACACTACACTGGAGCAGCTGGGGATCAAAGCACCAACCTTCTGGTTAGGAGATGACCCGCTCTGCCTCCTGAGCCACTGCTGCCCCGAGCTTACAGCACCTGGGATTCTTATTGGGTCTCCCATCCAAGTAATAATCAGGCCCCGACTTTGCTTTGCTTCCGAGATCAAACGTGATCAGGCGTGCCCAGGGCGATACGGCCCGTGAGCGTTATCGAATAAATGCACAGGGAGTGAAAAGAGGTGGGTGGAGAAGAAATGCCCAGCACATCATAAGAAGCCCCCCCAGCAGCCTGAGCCTATCACAGAACAACTAAGAGAGTATAAAGAATAAGGGAAGAACATATGGTAAAATAATAAAGGGCATCTAATTATATGTGTGAATAAAAAACAGTGTAACTTTTTATGATATTTATGGCTACTGCCCACACTGCTGCAGCATTTTAAGGCTCCCTGATTAAAGACTTTAGC
Source organism: Etroplus canarensis (assembly GCA_015106775.1). NCBI lineage: Eukaryota > Metazoa > Chordata > Actinopteri > Cichliformes > Cichlidae > Etroplus > Etroplus canarensis. The sequence continues at coordinate 11,435 of VUQH01053227.1, read as the reverse complement.
AATGGTGTAGGCACTTCTGTTCCAAAATTAAGCCAAAGCATTATCACTTGGCTTCAAGCACTTCTATGGTTTCCTCTTTTTTAGTGCTAGTGTTATCAGAGGGACAGTCCCCCCCTAGCCCCCGCCCTTTACAGCAATAACAACTTTCACTCTTCTGGGAAGGCTTTCTAAAAAATTTTGGAGTGTGTCTGTGGGAATTTTTGTACATTCACTCATAAGAGCATTTAATGTTAGGTGATAGGGCCTGCCCCTCAATCTTTGTTAATAGTCGTTGGGTTGAGGTCAGGGCTCTGTGTGGGCCAGACAAGTTCATCTACAGTACATATAATTATCCCAACTATGTCTTCATTGACTTTGCTTTGTGCACTGGGGCACAAGTCATGCTGGAACAGAAAAGGGCCTTCCCCAAACTGTTACACTGAAGTCAGAAGCACATCTGATACTGAAGCATTAAGAACTAAGGGGCCCAGGCCAACCTCAGAAAACAAACCCATAGCATTATCCCTCCTTCACCAACCTTTACAGGTGGCACAGTGCAGTCAGGCAGGTAAGATTCTCCCAAACTTATTCATCAAACTGCCAGATTCGCATGATTCGACACTCCACAGAACATGTTTCCACTGCCCCAAACATCCAGCGGTGTGCTTTACACCAATCCATCGGTCATGGTACCCATGCCATAAAGCTCCCAGTGCACTGTTTTTCCACTGATGTTAATGCTGAGGGAGGTTTGGAACCTGCCAGCAGTCTGCTGAACTTATTGATTCATCTGTTCAACTGTTGGCAGCATTTACGCACTATGCACCTCAGCACTCTGCAACTTCTTTCTGCAACTTCACATGGTCTCCCACTTGTGGGCTGAGTTGCTGTGGTTCCTAAATGCTTCCACGTTGCAATCATACCACTTACAGTCGATGTTGGAATATCTAGGAGGGAAGAAATTGCACAAACTGACTTGTTGCATCTTATTACAGTACCGCGCTCAAATTCAGCGAGATTTTTAGAACCACACGTTCCTTCACAAATGTTCAAACGGCAGACTGAGTGCCCAGCCAGAGTGCCCATGGCAATGGGACCAAATGAAACACTTGAATTCAGTCATAAGAGCTGTGGCCCAATACTTCTGTCCATATAACTTATGCATTCCACCACTAGTCCCACCTTCTACTCTGCAGCACCAGTAATTAACCCTTTGCTTCCTGGTAGACACTTGGCCAGCATACATGCGCACACAGGCGTGCGCTTTAGTGTAGACCAAGACTATTTCTGAAACTGTGCTAACACCTTCATCTAGACGGTTTTGAAACAGAGCTTTGAAATGTACACATCTCACTGTGTATGTAGCCTAAAGGGCGTGTTATTATTCTGCTATGCTCGGGTGCTCTTAGGTCAGAGTGGCTCCATGAAGCAAGTTTCTTGGGACTACAATGCTCCAACAATGCGTGTGCCCTTCAGGTGGACTTTAAAAGAGCACAACAGGAATGACTACTTATCTGTGGCGTCTTTAGCTGTCTGCAACTGAGTGTAATCCTTGCTTTAGTCAGACTGGTCTGAATCTTGGGGAGGGTGTTCACCTCCGACTGTGCAGGTTCTGTCTCCTTTGTTGTTAAGTCTAGGCTTATGACAAGTTCACACTGCACTGCACAAAGAAGGTCACTGTGGGACATTCTTCCACTGACCTGCCCAAGCAATGAAAGACCGCACTTTGGTCACCAACCAGTTGTAGCTTGCAGTCTTTGGCGGGCTATGTGATGTCATCTGAAATGAGGTGCCATCACCAATTACTTGGAACAAGAACGCAAACAAACAAGAGGAGGAACGATATGTGGTGTATTGTGGTTGTAAAAGGATTCAAATAAGGAGAGTGTAAAGAACCATGGACTCAAGAAAAAGAAAAATAGTAGGCCATCGTGAGACATTCTAAACAAGGCACGAGTTGACATACACCGAAACAATTAATTGTTGATTTCTGCTTTAGTGCTTTGGCTTTATGAATACACAAGTAAAATGTGAAAATGTGCCTGAAAACAGCACAAAGATCCCTGGATAGTTGTAATGTGCACTCGTTTCTAGCACCTTTTAAAAATCCCGGCAGAAGCGGTGTATCTTAAGCCTAACTGAACATTGGTTATGTTGCCGCAAAGAGAAAAGCAAGTCACAGTAACCGAAGAGTAATAAAATAAAAAGCAAGTAAACTGGTACTCATACAGCACCTTCTACTACAAGCCTCATTCACAGAAACATTTATTCAACGCCTTTAATCAGCACATTAAAACTCTAGCAGGAGCGATTCAGGGTTCAGTGCCTAAGCCCAAAGACACACGCATGTAGAGTGAAGCAGCCAAAGATCAAACCACCAACCATCCGGTTAGAAAACAACCCACTCTGCCTCCTGAGCCACAGCCGCCTTTAATATTATGGTCTATGATAGGCAGTAATGGCTTGATCTTTAAAATACTCTTTTGCTAATAGAAATAACATTGCACATTTTAGAGTGCACAGTCCCCTCCAAAAGTATTGGAACAGCAAGGCCAGTTAATTTGTTTTTGCTGAACGCCAAAGACGTTTGTGTGTGAGAACAAAAGATGAATATGAGGAGAGAGATCAGAAATTCCTCTTTTATTTCCTGGTATTTACACCTACATATGTTAAACAGCATAAAACATTGCCCATTTTGCTTCAAACCACCTAATTTTTGAAGTGAGCATAAGTATTAGAATATGACAAGTGATGTTTCCTTGTTACCCAGGTGTGTCATATGAGATTGATGGTTTAATCATGAAGTAGCCTGGATATCTACTCTCAGCTTTTGCTTTCACCTGGGAAGACCACATTTGTAGTTAAGAAGTGCAGACCAACATGAAGACCAAAGAGCTGCTTATGGGAGAAAAGCATGCCATTCTGAAGCTGAGAAAAGGGGGAACATCCATCAGAGGCATTTCAAAAACATTGGGCATAGTCAGTAAAACAATTTAGAATGTCCTGGAAAAAAAGAAAACCACTGGTGTGCTGAGCAAAAGGCACTGAACTGCTCGTTTTAGTAAAACAACACCCGATGAGAGACAAATGGGGAAAGCAGTAAAGAAAACCCCTGAAATAACAATCTGTAACATCACGAAAACCCCCCCAAAGAGCAGGGGCGGAAACATCACAGTCCGCTGTTCAAAGGAGACTTGGAGAGCAATAGCATAGAGGCCATACTGCAAGATGCGACCCACTCATTAGCTATAAAAAGACAAAACTCAGTTTGCAGTTTGCAAAAACGTGCAGAGATGAGCCACAACAGTTCAGAGACAAAGATGAACCGCTACCAAAGTGATGCAAAGGCCAAAAAAAGAAGGGATCTGCTCATGATCCTTAACATACAAGCTCATCTGTGAAGCATGGTGGAGGTTCTGTCAAGGCTTGGGCTTGCATGGCTGCTTCTGGAACAGGCTCAGTCATTTTTATTGATAATGTAACACAGAAGCCTACAGAAACATGTTTTTTGCTGCCATATGAAGAATTGTATCCAAACTAATCAGGAGGACCTTTACAATGCAGCAGGTCAGTGATCTAAAACGCTGCCACCTCAACAAAGGACTTCATCAGGAGAGATGGAAGGTTTTGGACTGACCAAGTCAATCACTAGATTTTTACCCAACTGAATGATGAATGGACTGGTACTTATAAGGTGCTTATCTACTCTGAGTACTCAGAGTGCGATTTACTCCAAGGCTTGTTCACACAGTGTTTTCTTCTATGCATATAGGTGCTTAACTAGCATGCCCATACGCTCACATGGATGCACCGGGAGCACTTCGGGGTTAGGTATCTTGCCCAAGGACCCTTCGACACATAATCTGGAGAAGTTTGGGATCAAACCATTAGCCTTCCAACTACAGAACTCCGATTAAACACACATTTCTCCTTCTGAAGAGAAGAATGAAGCAAGAAACCCCTCAAAACAGACAATAACTAAACGATGCTGCGGTAAAAGCCCGGAAAGGCATAAACGATGAAGAAACTAGAAATCTGGTGGAGTCTGTGGACCATGGTCTTGATGCAGTTACTTTGAGCAACAGATGTAAAACCAAATATTCTGATGTTCATTTAGTTGAAAGAAATTCTGTTTCAAAATTGTTGTTAACTTGAAGAACTGGGTGGTTCGACTCAAAATGTGTTATGTTCCATGTTGATGGACATATCCAGATGTAACTACCACAGAGTAAAAACTGAAACTCTGTAAATGTAAAGTAATTCTTTACATTGCTTTTTCTAAAGACAAGTTTGAGGTAAGAAACAATCATGAAACCCGACATAACAGCTTTTGACACAGTACCTGTATTTGCCACAGAGAGTATAAGAATAGTTATCTTTGAGCTACAGTAGCTTCACAAAAGTCTACAAGCCCTGAAATGTACTGACAACTGTACATTTCAGGGCTTGCATACACTGTTAAAAGGACTATGGGCTGCCTTAAGACGCACAGTTTGGGTGCTGTGGTGAACTCTGAAACCACACCGAGAACTTTCACAGGCAACTTTCTCACTTGTTTACTCTATATAGACAGTTTTAGCAAGAAGAGGAAGTTTACTTAAATTATTTGGAAAGGGATGAAGGACATGAGAATTACTATTACTGTTATTATCAAGCTTGTTATTGTTGTTATAGCAAATACCAGTTTTATAATTACTAATTTCACTATGTTTTGTAAGATGCAAGACTTACACTGGATATAGAACGTGAACACGACAAGGCTAGGAGTCTATCAGCATAGTATTTCTTGACTTGGCAATATTTGCTCACTCTTCCTTGTAAAAGTGCGCCAAATCTGTCAGATTGTGAGGGCATCTCTCGTGCACAGCCCTCTGCAGGTCATCTTGCAGATTTTCAAGTAGATTTAGGTCTAGGCTCTGACTGGACTGTTCCAAAACTTGAATTTTCTTCTGGTGAAGCCATTCTTTTGTTGATTTGGGTGTACGCTTGGGGTCGTTGTCCTACTGAATGGTGAAATTCCTCTTCGGCTTTCGGATATCTGAAGGTTTGGGGATAAAATTGTCCGGTATTTGGAGCTGTTCATAAGACAGCTCCAAATACCTTGACAGAAGCCCCAGTTTCAGCTGAAGAGAACAACCTCAAAGCATGATCCTGCCACCACCATGCTTCACTTTGGGAGCCCTGATGTATATATATTTTTGCAAAATGTAGCCAGGCCTGGATGCTTTTCTTTGAAAGAAATGGCTTCCGTTTCACCCCATAGTCCAGGTTACTGTCACATGTTCTACACAACCAGTGCTTGCCAGAAATCCCTGCAGCTCCTTCAGCGATGTTGTAGGCTTCCTGACAGCCTCCCTGATCAGTTTTAGTCTCGTTGGAAGTTCTCTGTAACTCCTCTGTGGTTCCATATTTTCTCCACTTCCTGATGACTGTCTTCACTGTGTTCCATGGTATATGTAATGTTGTGGAAAATCCCTTTGATGCTTTGTCAGCTTTCTGTGAACCATGGTAAAATCCCACTAGAGCAGCTGAACTTTATTCGCAAGTTAATCAGACTCACTTTAACTGATGGCAGATGTTTAACAGGGGTGTGTAGACTTCCTATATCCACTGCAAGCTTCTTGAAAAAAATTATGGATACATAGTGTCTAAACCCACTGGTTATCTAAAATATGTGTATATGTGTAAGAATAATGTGATCATACATGTACACAAATAACCACAAAAAAACACATGGGCAGAATGTATGCACCCTTGAAAGATATTAAACACACTCAGTGTGAATATTTTTGAAGAAAATGTTACCTTAACCCACAAGCAGCCAAAGTAACAAATGTCGCTTTTTAATTTTCTCAACAGGAAACTTCGCAGTGAAAGAACTGGTTCTATTTATCAAATACAATATCAAAATCTCCGAGCGAAATAAAGGAAAATCCTTTGTGCTAAAGACGTGATACCTTTTTCTCTTCAGCTTGATTAAAATCAACCCAGCGCCATCCTGCTCCAGAGCCAGCTCACACCAGCCAGTTCTTTTGTTTTGGCCTGCCTTCCTGTGTGGAGAAAGTTAAGCCCCCTCAGCAGGAGTTTGGTATGTATTCCTGTTGACATACACACACACCCTTTGCTGCAGAGGAATGTGTCCTATTTTTGGGCCCCTAAAGTCATTCAGACTTCCAGCCTCTTTCTAATGCTCCTTTTACTTGACCATCGTGTTTTGTGTCTGGGAGGACATTTATTTAGAAGGAGACTGATTTTGGTCTCTGCAACTACATTTGGTTATTTTGATAAACACAGCTGCATTTGTGGCTTTTCCGGTTTTAAAACTCCAGAAAGGGAATGAAGTATATCTACTCCAATTCTGAATTAGGACGATTATTTTTTCATATAGTTTCATATTTTCTGGCCAGTAGCCCCAGCCTGTCTAATCTATGACTGTAAACGAGAACACAAACAAGAATCATACTGGAAGTGGTGCTGAGTACAAAATGAGGAGTTTGTGGTCACCTGAATGACTCTAAGGTGCTCAGGTCGTGTGGCTGGAAAACAAGCCCAACTCATTACCACTCCACCACCGTGCTTGACAGTTGGTATGAGGTGTTTGTGCTCATATGCTGCGGTTGGTTTTTATCAGACATGGTACACAACAACTTTGTTCTTGTTTGTCCAAAGGACATTGTTCTTGTGGTTTGTTCAGATGCAACTTTGCAAAGCTAAGCAGTCCTGCTGTGATTTTTTTTTTTTTTGTGAGAAGAGGCTTTCTCATGACAGCACTTTCAAACAAGCCATACATGTTTAACTGAGGCCTGTAGGGTTTGAGATGTAGCTCTTTGATTTTAATACAGTTTCTCTGAGTATTGTATAGTATCTGAGTGGCCCCCCTAGTGTAGTGATTTACACCTTCCCCTTCCAGGTGGGGACACAAGTCCCTCTCTCCATGGAAGGTTGTGTCAGGAAGGACATCCGGTGTAAAACCTTTGCCACATTACCAATGCGGATTAATCTGCTGTGGCGACCCCTTGGGGAGAATACAAGGCAGCGGCCGGAGGCGCATTTATTGTATAGTATCTGACCTTGGGGTGAATTTGTTGGGACGTCCGCTCATGGGAAAATCGTGGCATTGCGTTAGCACACCCCTGAATACTCCAGACCACCAAACTGCCTAAAACCTCCAGAGGTCTCACTTGCTGATGACCAATTAATCAAGGTTTTTTGATTGGCAGAACCTGGCTGCTACTTACCCTCTTAATTCCCATGGAAACAGTAAGGAGTGCACGCAGTCCTGTGAAAAATGCATAGATGCATTAAAATGAACGGTATACCAGATTACAGGTTCGTGCCTCATTTGTTTAAATGAAAGCTGCTGACTGGTCTGGAAAAATTCCACACTTCCAGTATGAGGTACCTGGAGTTTGTGCCTGCTTTAGGATAATAAAGCATGCATGTTGAAGTAATACATCTTCCGCCACTGCAGGTTTTCAGTTCAGGCAAATGTGAAGATAAAAGACAACTCTATTTTGTGTAACATGATGATAATATGACCTGGGGAAGAAATGTCTTTTCCTGGATTCCGCAGGACAACATGTCACTTTTCTCATCTTTGAACGCTCCAAAGAGCAGCTAGACAGGGCTAGATGTAATATGTGACAACTCGTCAGGCTGCTGCTTATCTGACCTTGTCTCAGAATTACTTGCCAGTGAGTGAGACAGGAAATGTGTTCTGACAGTTAACCAATGACACAGTTACACTTTGTTATTGATCTAGGCTGCACTCTATGTATACCATGACTCAGTGATCCAACATACTAAACCGTTTGCAGCTTTGCTATGCTCTCAACATAGTATTACTCTTTCTGGACTGTGGGCAGCATTATGTAATGAGCACGACTCCTATGCAAAGGCAGGTGGCTGGAATGGATGTAATTTGTTTATGTGCATCTGAGGACGAACAAAGGCAAAAACAACACCGGAGCAATTTCTCTCTGACTGTTTGGCACTCTTTCTTTCTGTCAGTCCCTCGGGCTGGGGGGCTGTCCGGGTTTCACGTTACTCGCGGCTTCTTGTTTCCCATTCTTCCCACCCACCCACAGCCCACCTCACCCAGACTCACCCACACTGGCTGCCTCTCTTGCGCATGCTTATTCTAATTAGGGCGTCGTGTATTGCCACAACGGCGATTGATGCGATTTTTCGCAAAAAGGCAAGTTTTGTCAGCAATAGGGCAACGCCATACTCAGGGCAATCACAACAGACCACTGCTCCATCTGCAGCTCCCGCTCTGCCACTTGCCCTCATCCAGGGAGAGAGAGGGAGCGGAGGCTCCATCAAACAGATTTGTAAAAAGGTCACTGGAATAAATTGCCTCTTAGGTACAGTAAAATGTGTTCCCGTGTGCTTACAGCGAGGAAAACTGCCGCTGAGTTCAGTGAGGCGTACTCGTGGTGTGTTCATTAGACAGTCTGTTTATGTCATTTATGATAAAAAGGGAGATTGTGCGGGTCTTTTTACATTTGTTTATATGACCGGAGCTGTTTAATCTGCAAGGACGCAATTCATTATTTTATTCTTTAAGCAAGACAGCAGTGGAAGTGGAATTGCTCACTGGCAGTTGGCATGTGTTGACTTAAATTGAGTTGAAATATCTTACATTCCTTTAATATTGCATGTTGATACAGGAAAATTTGGAATACACAAGGCAAGAAACATGTATAGCTAGGAGGCTAATTGAAATAGGATATTGTGGAAAAAATACAATATCTGAAAGAGTCAGCCCCCAAATCATGTGCTATTCTCCCACGTCAATCAATATGCTGTACTCACTGGCAGTACAATGCAGCTTCCATTAGTGGTGGCTATAATCAAACAAGCAAGAAAAGGACTTTGGTTGACATATTTGACATTTCATGCAGTCAGTATTGTTGATTTGTTGTTGCTTTCGGAGAAACTCAGATTTCATGGCTGCGTTTAGAACTTGGGTGTTAACGCTTTTTACCAACATGAAATGTACCTTCAGCTGTTCCCTTGAATTCTCCCCAAGGGGTCGCCACAGTAGATTAAACCGCATCAGTAATTTGGCAGAGGTTTTACACCGGATGCCCTTCCTGATGCAACCCTCTATGCTGAGCGGTCGTTTATAAGGCAAATGGACTGGTGCTTATATAGTGCTTTTCTACTCTAGCTGAGCTTTTTACTACAAGCCTCATTCACACAGCGCTTTATACTGTTCCTTTAGGCGTGTTTAACTATCACACACATTCACACTCAGATGGATGCATTGGGAGCAATTTGGGGTTCAGTGTCTTGCCCAAGAACACGTCAACATGTAGAAGGTTGGATCAAACCGACAACCTTCTTGTTGTAAGATGACCCGCTCTACCCCCTGAGCCATGGCCACCCAAAGATGTGCAAACCACTACGCTATGGGGGCACATTTTACAAACATGAAACTGGGAACTTTGGCATCACTAACGTGACTTGAGTGGGATGTTACCCAAGCAAGTAAATAGGCTGCTCATACTCTCGCCACACACTTCATTAGGGATACCTGTTCAGCTGCTAATGTATTTGTCAATCTAATGGCAGCAACTTAATGCATTTAAGCATGTAGACATCGTAAAGACCACGTGCTGAAGTTCAATCAGCATCAGAATGAAGAAGAAAGACGATATAAGTGATTTTGAACGTGGCATGGTTGTTGTGGTCAGACAGACTAGAGTGAGTATTTCAGGACCTGCAAGGTTTGCAGAGAATGAACTGAAAAGGAGAAAGTATCCAGGGAGCAGTTCACTGGGTGGGTTGCAAATGCCTTGTTGACAACAGAGCTCAGAGGAAAATAGCCAGACTAATTCTAGCTGATAGGAAGGCAGCAGTAAGTCAAATAGTCACTGGTTACAACCAAGACATTCAGAAGAGCATCTCTGAACACACAACATGTGGTACCTTGTAGTAGACGGGCTACAGCAGTAGAAGACCACAGTGGGTGCTACTCCCATCAGCTAAAAACAGGAAACTGAAGCTACAATTTGCACACCAGAATGGGACAAGAGAAGATTGGAAAACTGTTGCCTGGTCTGGTGAGTCTTGATTTCTCCTGGGGCATTCAGATGGTAGGGTTAGAACTTCCATCCTGCCTCGTATCAACAGTTGAAGCTGCTGGTGGTAGACTTTGGGCCCCTTAGTATCAACTGAGAACTGTTTAAAAGCCACAGCCTACCTGAGTACTGTTGCTGAATGTTTCCATCCCATCGCAACCACAGTGTACTCATCTTCTGATGGCTGCTTCCATCAGGACAACCTGCTATATCACAAAACTCAAATCATCTCAAATAGTTTTCTTGACCACAACATTGGTGAAATGGACTGGTACTGATAAAGGACTATTCTGCTTTGATTGTGCACTTAGCACACTACTGACAACTAGCCTTATTCCCCCATTCAAACAGTGCTTTACTCTATGCCTTTAAGTGCTTGAATGACCACACATACATTCCAGTGGGTGCATCAGGAGCAACTTGGAGTTCAGTGTCTTACCCGAGGACATTTTGGCATGTACACCGGAGGAGCCAAGGATCAAACCGCCAATGTCCCAATTAGAATACACCCACTCTACCTCTTGAGCCAAAGCCACCGATGAGTTCACCTTACTCAAATGGCCTCCACAGTCACCTGATCTCCATCCAACAGAGCACATGTGGGACGTAGTGGAACAGGAGATTTGCGTCATGGATGTGCAGCAACTGTGTGATGCTATCATGTCAGTACAGAACAAAATATCTGGGGAATGTTTCCAGCACCTTGTTGAATCTGTGCCATGATGAATTAAGGCAGCTCTGAAGGCAAAATGGGATCTAACCCAGTACAAGCAAGTAAACATCAAACCTGAATATTTAGGGAAGTGAAAGTGAGGTTTTGGCTTTTGTGCGAGAATATCTGTGCATACACAATTATTAGGCAACTATTAGTGTGCAGAATTATTACACAACTCAAAGAAAAACAAAATTATTCCCATCTCACTTGTTTATTTTCATCTGTTGAAGTGAGAATAATAAACAAACAACTCAAACTTTACAAATAAACATTTTAAAAAATAAATTAGTGGCCAATATAGCCACCTTCTTTTCACTCAAAAGTCTTCCATCCATGGAGTTTGTCAGTTTATTGATCTGTTGACAATCAACTTTTTGCGCAGCAGCAACCACAGTCCATCTTCAACCTGAAAAAGTCCAACAAGCTCATCTTTAATGATTCCAGCCCATACCAGTACCCCACCTCCACCTTGCTGGCGTCTAAGTCAAAGTGGAGCTCTATGCCTGTTGCTGATCCAGCCACAGGCCCATCCATCTGGTCCATCAAGAGTCCCTCTCATCTCATCAGTCCATAAAACCTTTGAAAAATCTGTCTTCACATATTTCTTGGCCCAGTCTTGGTGTTTCAACTTGTGTCTTGTTCAGTGGTGGTCG
>VUQH01053223.1:1795-23197 GCA_015106775.1 Etroplus canarensis | reverse complement strand
CTTTTTTTTTTTTTTTTAGTTCGCTCCAGGGGCGATTCTGGGATCAGACATGTCGGGGGGGCTCAGCCCCCACTCAGACACTGTGCAAGCATTGCCTTGCAATTACTATATTAATAAAAGAGTAATGATGAACTACTCATAGCAAAACAATTAATAACACTACAAATGATATGGAATGTGCTGCTTGCAAATGTTTTCAACAGTTTTTACCTCCTTCAGTTAGGTGGGAATCAGTGTCCCCGTAGTGTAGTGGTTTACACATTTGCCTTAAGCCCCTGTCACACCATGACAATTTAACAAGTGTATGCTGGCGCAGGAAAAAACTGCAGATATGTCAATTACGTGCCAGGGAAGTTTCCCAGCAGTTAAGAGCACACATAATTACGTCGGTCTACAAGGTAGTACGGTGAGGTTGCTGGAAAGTTTTGAGCAACCAATCCCTGGTTGGATTCCAGGTGGGGACGCAAGCCCCTCTCACCATGGAGGGTTGCATCTGGTGCAAAACTGCTGCAGATTAATCTGCTTTTATTTTTATTTAGTTTTGAGTCTTTGTTTTGAATTCAGTTTAGTTTGTTTGTTTCCAGAGTGAGTTTGCTCGTTTCAGTTTAGTTTTTATTGTTTGAAAATGTTTTGTTTCAGTTTAGTTTTTATTGGTTTCAGTGTTAGTTTTAGTTTTCTTAATTATTATAATATGGATGGTATTTGTCAGGGGAAGATTTAAGATGTTTAGATCAGAAATTGCAACACTTTGTGAAGTCACAATCATGTAGACATCCTGAGTTTCAATAACCAGAAGCAACATCAGACAGACTGACTGAATGAAAAAGGAACATTCCTCTTATTGAATAATAACAATAAAGTTCCTTTTTCATTATTTGAGATACATTTTTCTTAGGGGCACGAGCAAGTGTACTCCTAGTGCTGGTCCCAAGCCTGAATAAATGGGGAGGGTTGTGTCAGGAAGGGCATCTGGTGTAAAATCTTTGCCACATCAAATGTGTGGATTCACAATACAACTTCCGTAACAGATCGGTCGGTTTGACAACGACCACGGCTGGTGCCGTCAGCCAACAGGGTGCCGGTGGAAAATATGCTACTGTCAAACTTCGTATGAATTACGGTGTTACCAGTCAGTCAGTCGACGTTGAACACACATCGCCTGGAGGTTTTTTTCTCAACGTCGCATCACGGTTGAAAAACAGTTCCAAAACAAAAGTTGAACCGGTGTCCTGATGTCCACTACACGTGGGAGGGGACGTCGTTTTTAAACACTGCCGGCACATTGTTGTTAGAGACCTTCTAGCCGCAGAAAGTTTGTGTTCAAGAATTGCTTCTCTTTATCGATTAGAATGAAGCCAAATATAAAAAAGATTCTCCCTAGAAAGAATGAGGAACAAGCTGCGGCGGTGTCTTGAACTCAAGAGCGCCACCTCTGTAGTGCTTTTCTGAGTTACGCTGACATCAAGGACACCGTGGTGATGATGTCGACAATCTGTCACGTTACGTTCGCCAAGTAACAAATGAAGCAGAATTTAGATGTGTTTTTAAAAAAAGAAGACAGACTGCTGCAAGAGTAGTCTGTGTACATGGAGAATACATTGTGTGGACGTCTGTTTACAACCAGTCACTAAACAAACAAACAACTTTATTCATTCGCAGATGGGGAAATTTAAATCACCGACACTCTTATTGATAGAATACACACACTTTTTACATGCAGCATGCAGTGAGGGAGGTCGGTGAGCAAGGCTGCCCATTACAGGTGCCAGTGAGCAATGTAGGGTGTTCGGTGCCTTGCTCAAGAGCACATCGGCAGTGCTCGGGGGGTAAGCCAACATCTCTCCGGCCTCTGGTCCACCACCACACATATGGGTCCGGGTGGGTCTTGGGCCAGCGGCCCTCAGCAACCCTTCGACTCCCAAGTGAGTCCTCCGACGCACTGAGCCTTAGCCGCCACTAACAATATTTGTTGTTTTTATTTAAAAAACAAAAACAAACAAAGATGCATTTCAGTCTTTCATTGCAACAGGCTGATGTAGAATCAGAATACTTTATTAATCCTAGCAGTGAAACTGCATTTCTATTACAGATGCGGAGTTATCTGTAAATAAATATGAACCTGAAAGGCAGAAAAATGAACATTAGATATATAAACTAGGACTGCCTAACAATTTCAATTTTTAATCAGATTAATCACAGAGCGGCTGTGGATTAATTTTGATTAATCATGATTAATACCCATTAATTACTTATTGTTTCGTTTTGGGGGGGCAAAAAGACTCATGATGGAAGGCGATATATACACTTAGTGTGTTTTATTCAAATTAAACAACAGCTATGGTGTCCAGATTGCAAAATTTAAAAAAATAAATCATGCAGTTTGTTAGAGGTAGATTTACTAAGGCCCCAACGTTTCATGAGACTGGTTTGATGCAAGCTGGGCGTGTAAACTACTTCGTGTCGCTCGATCGTCCCATCCTGGGGTTTTTTTGTACTTTAATTTGAAACGGAGAGGGCTAATATGATCCATCCTGACTGAGTTGGATCCGCCACCAGATAGGGCTGGAGCACCAAGCCGCACCAGTGAGTGGAATTGTGGGATTTTGAGTCATTGTGCACTGTGAATTCGCTAATTGCGTTATTCTTTTAAAAAAAAAAACAAAATCAAAGTAATCATGCAGATGAATTCACCTGGATTTACATGCTAATTTCGACAGCCCTAATACGAACACGTATGTATAAAGTTCAAGTGTGACATAAATAACTCCAACGTTAAACAAAGTTTACAATATGTTGAAGACGTGGTCATTAAAGAAACCAGTCCAGGGGTCACAGGGAGGAGTTACAGAGTTTGTGTGTGGTTTATTTAACCCTAGCTATGTCTGCAAGTTGAGTCAAACTTCAACACCAGCGGTTTTACAGCCAATTAAAAAAGTGTTTCTCTGTTCAAATTAAATCACCAAACATCTCACAGACACTGATGTTATGTTGTTGCCCTGACCCCGGAGAGCACTTTGAATTATTATATTTTAAGTTAAGTTCTGTTCATTTGATTGGGTGCCATGTTTTTGTTTTTCAGGGAGAGGCCGGAGCTAGAGGACCTCCTGGGCCAAACGGCTCACCTGTAAGTTTACGACATTTTTACCGTGCAATAAACATTTTGCTATTTTATTTGTACATTCTGTTTTGAATGTTTTGTCCTTCATTTTAAGGGTCAAGCAGGACCACAAGGAGGTCCTGGAGATGTTGGTGATCCTGGGCATATGGTACCATAACATCATTCTCGCGCACATTTCTGTGTTCATGTGCTTCAATCTACTTATTTGCACGTTACCTTAATGAAGTGCTGGATCTTAACAATCTAACTGTGTTTGTTAGGGGTCTCCAGGACAAAGGGGACCTGAGGGCCCGCCGGGGAAGCCAGGAGAGGATGTAAGCCAGCTTTGGGCTGTTTGTTTGTCTTGATGTGTGAAACTTTAGACAAAGCAAAAACTCATCTTATCTTACTTAATTCGGTAAAACCCAAAAGCCAAGTGACGATTACAGTACAGGAGGGCAGGGTGTGCGATTTAAATGAACCATTTTTTACTTCATGTGGGGGATTTAAAATTAAAAAAGGTAAGACATTAATATCGGGAGAAATGTTCTCACTATTATACTTTCCTTTCTTCTGTCATATACACTCACCATCCATTTTATTAGGCACAACCTGCTGAACTTCCCCTTAAAGCAAATATCTAATCAGCCAATCCCATGGCAGCAACATGGTCAAGACAACCTACTGAAGTTCAACATGAGCATCAGAACAGGGAAGAAAGGTGTTTTAAGTGACTTTAAATGTGGCGTGGTTGTTTGTGCCAGAGGGACTGGTTTTTCACAAACTTCCCATCTTCTGGGATTCTTCCCACATGATCATCTCTGCGGTTTACAGAGAAAATATCCAGTGAGCTGCAGGACTCTTGTCTTATTGATGCCAGAGGTCAGAGGAGACTGATCAGACTGCTTTGAGTTGACGGGAAGGAACAGTAACTCAAGTAACCACTGGTTATAACCAGGGTATGCTGAAGAGCATCTCTGAATACACGCCATGTTGAACCTTGAAGCTGATGGGCTACAGCGGCAAAGGACCACACCAGGTGTCTCTCCTCTCAGCTGAGAACAGGAAACTGAAGCTACACGGGTGGCTGCGGCTCGGGAAGTAGGGCGGGTTGTCGTCCTACAGGAAGGTTGGCGGTTCGATCCCTGGCTTCTCCAGTCCACGTGCCGAAGCGGTTCTTGGGCAAGACGCTGAACCCCAAATTGCTCCCGAAACATCCATCGCAGTGTGAATGTGTGCATGATAGTTAAATATATTATAGTAGAAAGTGCTGTGAGTGTTCAGTCAAAGCAGAAAACCAAAACTGAACAGTAGAAGACTGGAAAAACGTTGCCTGATCGGATGAGTCTCGATTTCTGCTGCAGCATTTGAACGGCAGGGTCAGAATTTGGCATAAACCTGTGAAAGCACACACCAGCCTGCCTTGTGTCAATGTGGTATGACCACAGTGTGCTCATATTCTGATTGGCACACTTTCAGAAGAATAACTTCCCATGTCCCGGAGCTCAAATCATCTCACGCTAGTTTCTTGAGCATAACAGTGAGTTCGCTGTACACAAATGGCCTCCGCGGTTACCTGATCTCAGTCCTGTAAAGCATCTTTGGGATGTGGTGGACCAGGAGATTCTCATCGTGGATGCTGATGCAGCAGATGAATCTGCAGCAACTGTGTGATGCTGACAAGTCAAATCTCTGAGGAACGTTTCCAGCAGCTCGTTGAATCTATGTCACGAAGAATCTCAAGGCAAGAGGCTGCTAAAACCAGTGCGAGCAAATTATGAATAAATAAAGTGGCTGGTGAGTGTATATACTGATACAAGGGTGGATGCTCATGTCAAACATGGCCAGTCAGATGAAAGTTGTCTCAAAGGAAGGGGAGGGGAGCGAAAATGGCTGCATGGCCCAGTACGAGTTAATGAGAAATAGTTTGACTGGTGAATCATGGAAAGCTACTCTAGTAAAGAGCAAGAAAATCAGTACTGAGTTGGAAATGAGTAAAATGGACCCCTTTTAAAATTTCACCCACCTCGATACATTGTGAAATCAGAAAACCTTATGTCATTGTAACCTCTGTCACTTTAGAAGGTTGTAATTCTTATATAGTACAGAGTAAAAATGTTAATGTTGTTAGAACCAACCTTCAGAAACATAAAACAAGAGGCATAATGTGTAATTTGGTGGAAGTTATTTCTCTACAGTATAATATGTAAATGCCATTTCCTCACACAGGGCGAAGCAGGCAAATCAGGAAATTCTGGAGAAGTGGGATTCCCTGGATCAGCAGTAAGCTTCTACCTAATGAACACTGAACCTCCCGGTTTTTGTGCAGGAACTGTTAGTAGACGCAACTAATGATGCTCTTCCCTGTTTTAGGGGCCTAGAGGGTTTCCTGGCACACCTGGACCTCCAGGCCTGAAGGGTCACAGAGTGAGTAATGAAAGAGACTTTACTTAAGTTTGCTTTAAACTGTTGTGTTGTTGCTTTTCTCTCTGCGTGCACAGCATGAAATAGTTTGGGTCTTTTTGTTTTCCGTTAACAGGGCCATGGGGGACCGCCTGGGCAAAAAGGTGAAACTGGAGCTGTTGGATCCAAGGTATAGCTGAAGCGAAACAGGCACTCACTGCCATTGGTTGATTAGATGGGTGCCATTAAACCTCGTGTTTTCTGTGGTTTTGCAGGGTGCTACAGGGCCCAGTGGTCCAATGGGAGCACCCGGACCGATGGTAAGTGAAATAACGCTTAAAGTTTCTATTGCTTATTTTTACAGTCTCCACAGAGCTGGTAAAAGCTCAGCGGAGAAGTGACAGTCAAACTGCCTGGAGCAGACCCACGTAGATTATACAGTTTATTATTTTTCAGCGTCCACTGTGTTTGGATTTTGCTCTCATTTTGAATGAGCTAAACCTGTATTTATTTTCCTGTAAATAAAGCTTCTGACCTTAAATGTGTGCATAAATAAAGAACAGTTGTAATTTATCACTGTCCGTGAATAACAGGGTCCTGCTGGGATGCCGGGAGAGAGAGGACGTCCCGGGCCAGGCGGCATAGCAGTAAGGACAGCGCCATGCAACGACAACATCTGCTACGACTATCATTTCTTTAAACTGAAGTCATTAATGTCTGAAAAATGTATTGTTGCTGTTATCTGTGTTCAACACATAGAAGTACTGTTAATTTGAAAGTTCAGCTATTTAGAAAATGTATACTTCCAAACTGTACTTACTCTATGATTTTTGATTTAAAGTGAGTTTTGTTTTTTAGGGTAAGCGTGGTTCACCTGGTAACGTCGGGAAACCTGGTCCAATGGTAAGTCAGAAATCTCTGTGTTTTACTTTTGTGGATTTACTGGACACTAAAGAGAGCAAAAATAGCATTTTTAGACATCAATATTTGATCCTAAGGTAGATCTAACTGGTTAATAGTCCAGTGAAAAACTAAGAACACCCTTACTGCCTCCATAGGAAGTAAGCAGGGAAGCAGCAGTGAGGCAACTGTCCACAAGACTTCTGGAACAATGTCCTGATTGTTTGCACAGCTCCGTGTTTGTCAAAAACCAAATAGGGCGTATCAGCACAAACAAGTACGGAGGTGGAGGGATGATGATTTGGGCTTATTTTGCAGCCACAGGACCTGGGCACCTTACGGTCATTGAGTTCGCCATGAATTCTTCAGTATGCCAAAGCATTCTAGAGTCAAATGGCAGGCAATCTGTTTGACAGCTAAAACTTGGCTGGAATTGAGTCACGTAACAGAACCATGATCCTAAGAACAGCATGAAATCTACAACAGAATGCCTGAAAGAGAAATGCATTCAGGTGTTGGAATGGTCCAGTCAAAGTCCAGACCTCAACCTGAATGAAATGCTATAGCGGGACCTTAAGAGAACTGTGCATAAACAAATCCCCACAAATCTCAATGAACGGAAGCAACACTGTGAAAAAGAATGGGTCAAAATTCCTCCACAACGATGTGAAAGACTGATAAAGTCATAAAGAAAACCATTACTTTAAGTTATTGCTGCTAAAGGTGGTTCTACAAGGCAATGGATCATTGGGTGTGCTTAGTTTTTCACAACACTGCATAGAGTCCTGTGAAAACTTCCTTTTTCACATGATTATATTTGGGTTCCAGTCATCAATCATATGTTAAGCTATGTTTATGTATTACTCCATATAAAGTACTTTGTTTTTCTTCAGTTATGGTAATGCCTGTCATGTCATAATAACCCAAAAGTCACACAGATAAACAAGTGTCTTTGCATGTGCCCTGTTGTACCTGGACAACCACTTTGTGTGCATGTTTTCATATGTGAATGGATCATTTTATTAGAGTAACATTTTATTGTTAACATTCTTCTTTAACAGGGTCCCTTGGGTCTCAGCGGCCCACCTGGATATCCCGGAACCCCAGGAATGAAGGCAAGTACAGTAATGGCAAAGCTATTCTATTTTTAATACTACTTATGTCATATTTAAATGTTTGTAAGGGTGTCACAGTCAAATGTATCACATTTATGTGTATATTAATTATTCTTAGTAATTGTTGTCTACAGGGGCAGCCTGGGCCTACAGGTGTCCGGGGTCCAGAGGGCCCACAGGGACAGAGAGGAGAGACCGGTCACACAGGCAGACCTGGACCCATCGGCATCAGGGTTAATTTCTTTATATACCTATACTTGCGCTTTGCACACATCATTATAGAAAATCATTGTTTTATCCAGTGTATATTGGCGTAATGATCTAATTATAGAATTTTTATGTTCAAAGGGACCCATGGGAACAGATGGAGGCCCAGGTTCCAAAGGGCCAGTGGTAAGTTCATACTTCTTCACTTCAGACATGTTCTTATCAGGAATTTGAATACACTAAGACAAGGATGCCCCAATCGATCTACACTACCTTTGTGAGAGACTGGTAGCCCGCAAACAACATATTGGGCACCCCTGCACTAAGATCACAAAAATCATGTTTAACTCTTTGCAGGGTAATCTTGGTCCACAAGGCCCAGGCGGCCATCCTGGACCTCGTGGCCCACCAGGACCTCAGGGAAGCACTGGCCAGCCTGGTATCAAAGGACAGCTGGTAATTTATCTCTGAGTTTTAATTGAATTTTTGCTTTTAAATTCTCAGTAAACAGTGGACAATTGATTAAATTGCAAGAGATTAACACCTGCATTTTTGCTTGACAGGGAGATGTTGGCGTCCCAGGATTTAAAGGAGAAGCTGGACCTAAAGGAGAACCGGTAAGATTTAGATCAAATAGTCAAGTTGATGTATTATGTATCATAAATCCAGATTTGCCTCTTATTATGTCTTATGTGTTGATTTCCTAGGGTCCGCCTGGCTCCCAGGGAGTGATTGGACCTCAGGGTGAGGAAGGAAAGCGAGGACCTCGTGGAGACCCCGGCTCTGTTGGTCCTCCTGGTCCTGTCGGTGAAAGAGTAAGCAGACATTCTGCCTCCTTCTCTAACACTTTCAGGGCAGGAGTCAGCTCAGAAATAAATTCAGTCCAGAAACATTATCACTCTGGGGAAGTCACAATTAAAGACACATTGAATTTTAGGTTCTGGCTTCCCTTACTACACTGATGTGGTTTAATACAGTTTTATACATGTGACTGAGACTCTGTCACCTTTTTGTTTTCAGGGATCTCCAGGTAACAGAGGATTCCCTGGTGCAGATGGGTTGCCAGGACCAAAGGTAGAGAATATTCTGTTTTTACTTTTCCTGGAAATCACTTCAGATGTGCATAATGATTCTAATTGCACTCTGAACATTTAATTAGTTCTTAGATGTATTAATCAGCACACTCTATTTTTGTGGAAAGGGTGCTCAAGGAGATCGTGGAATATCAGGCCCACCAGGACCAAAAGGTTCCTTAGGAGATCCAGGACGCACAGGAGAACCTGGTCTACCAGGTGCAAGGGTAACACAAGAGTTTAGCATTTTGCTTTTAAGCTACAGTATCTCTTCAGTCATTCACTAAATATTTAATTATCTTTCCCTAATCTCCTCAACTTTCATTTTAAATAATTTTCCACAGGGTCTTACTGGTACCCCTGGAGTCCAGGGGGCAGAGGGCAAGCCAGGACCACTGGTACGTCACAGTGCTTGGACATTAGCATGCGTTTGAATCACAGTCACTTTAAGTTTAGCTTAAGATTATGATAAATAATCAATGCTTGCTTGTGTCTTTTTAAGGGTGCCCCAGGTGAAGATGGTCGCCCAGGTCCTACAGGGTCTATTGGAAACAGAGGGCCTGCAGGAACCATGGGAGTACCAGGCCCCAAGGGCTTCAGTGTAAGGCTGCAGAGTCACTGAAACTGTCTGTGAACAGTCACATTAGTCTGTTATTGTCCTGTTCTGTTTCTAATTCTTGACATGTTTTACTCTCAAAGGGTGACCCAGGAAAAACAGGTGAACAGGGATCTGCAGGAGTGCCAGGTCAAAGAGTGAGTACTGTACCATTTCTGAATGTGGACTATTTATGTGTCTCATATTGTATTCTTCCATACTTCGATCACCAAAACAATTACACACTTGCATACTATTTTCAGTGCACAAGTGCATTCATACTATCAAGTAGAGCTATATAAAGTTTTCTATGATTACTTACATAGATAGTGCACTCATGACACTCAAAAGTTGCTTTTGGAGCTGTGCCACAGTTTGGTCACTATTCAAGTTGAACCGTTGTCGCTTCTGTAAATGTGTCAGAGGCATGACAAGGCGCAAATGTTCGCAAAATGAAGCCACCATGGCAATTAATATCCAGCATCGTAAATGCCATTTCCAGTATTTGCATAAAAGGCTTTGTGTGGAGGCAACACTGCTGTGTCAGAATTTACATGCAACATTTGGACATAACGTACATGAAAAGTGTCTAAAAGAAGTATCTAAATTGAGGCAAACTTTGTGTTTTGCATTTAGCAGTGAAAGGAGCCATTATTGGGTCTCTCAGGAGTACATTTCTACATTGTGTTTCGGATCATTTTACCACAGCAGTCATTAGTAACGTAATCACCCTAAAACCATTGCATAATCTTAGGAGATCAAGTAATGGGTCTCTTCCAGGTGTCTAATGGGCAAATTTTCTAAGTGTGACGTTCTTCACAGGGTCCTCCAGGAAAAGATGGAGAAGTTGGACCTGCAGGCCCCCCTGGCCCACCGGTAAGTGTCTGATTACTCTTTTATGACACTATTCGCTAAGTCCTTTTTTTAAATTGCTGTTGTAAATTACATAAATGTTCGTCCTCTCTCAGGGTGTTGCGGGAGAGAGAGGCGAGCAGGGACCTCCAGGTGTAAATGGATTCCAGGTGTGTAATTGTTCTTGACTGGTAGTACAATGGGAGGAAGTTGCAAAACAGTTCATAGAGTTGGATAAATGAACACCACAGTCATGTTCTTTTGTGTTCTTAGGGCTTGCCTGGAAATCAAGGGCCTCCTGGAGAGCCTGGAAAACCAGGTGACCAAGTAAGTCCAACAAAAACTATTAAAGCAGCTTTTAGTTATGTCACATGCAACATTTAGCTTTGGAGCAGGTTTTGGATGAATTGAAATGTTTGGACTCAACATGGATAATAAAGCTGTCTTTTCTTTCAGGGTATTCCTGGAGAGCTTGGTTCTGTGGGTCAGATTGGACCTAGGGTAGGTGAACTGAATTGATTTCAATCAGGCCATGGTCAAATTTAACTACCTGAGATTCAGCTGATTGTATCTGTGTTCTAGGGAGAACGTGGAATTCCTGGAGAGAGAGGAGAACTAGGTCCAACTGGTCTGCAGGGACCCAAAGGAATTCCTGGTGCGCCTGGTCCAGATGGGCCAAAGGTACTGTTCCTCAGGCATGACCAATGTGTACATCAAAGTGTGAAGCAATTTGGGCAAATTAGTACTATAATTTTGCTGTTTCTCACTGAAGGGTAGCCCTGGTCCCCCTGGTGCTCTAGGTGATGTGGGTCCTCCAGGTCTTCAGGGAATGCCAGGAGAGAGGGGCATCTCTGGTCCTCCTGGGCCCAAAGGTGACAGAGTAAGTTTGTCATCATCTTTGCAAAAATCATCACAGTCTTTGGAATATGCTGAGTTTGTTTTTTTCATTGATAAATATCACCGTAAACTGAATGCAACTATTTTCTTTTGCTGTATTTTTTCAGGGAGCAATTGGAGAGAAAGGATCAGAAGGTACACCTGGAAATGATGGCGCAAGAGTAAGTAAAGTGTCTTTGATGCGCAGCAAACACGTTTAGTCTCAGCTCAACCCTGCATAAAGAAGCTGTAATAGTTAGAAATACGCTAAAACTGATGATATGTTCATGCAAACTAAAGACTTGTCTCAGCTTGTTGAAAGAAATGTGGCAGATGACATGACTGCACAAGTTACCGTTAATATTCCGTGATGGTGATGAGCACAGATCCCAAACTCAATTTCTTTGCTGTCAACAGGGAGCCCCAGGTCCCGTTGGCCCGCTAGGACCTGCTGGACCCAGTGGTGAGAAGGTAGAGTCTTTCTTTGTCAAACACGCATACAGCACAAACGCAATTCAAAGTTCTGATTGTTCTGTGAGAGATTCATATGCTGCTCATACTGGCTGCCCAGTCAAGCATTTAAAATATTTTGGCCTCCTTACAGGGAGAACCTGGACCCAAAGGACCGCCTGGACCTCCAGGATCTAGAGGAGTGCCTGTGGGTAGACCTGGCCAATGTTTTCATTTTGCACATTACGAGTTAATTTAAGCACAAATAAGGTTATTGCAGAGTGCTTTGATTCAAACATTCATTTTGTACTGCAGGGGGCAAGAGGGGACCCTGGCCCTATTGGTGCTGTTGGATTTTCTGGAAAACCTGTAAGTACACCGACACATTCCTGAACATGTTTGTGTTTAATTATGCTCCAGGAGGTAAGAGAGGAAAAAGTATTCTTGTTAATATTACCTACACCCCACAGGGTCCCGATGGCCAACCTGGAGTGAAGGGAGAGCCTGGAGAACAGGGACAGAAAGGAGACGCTGGGTCTCCTGGACCACAGGGCTTGGCTGGTGCCCACGGACCGCCTGTGAGTTGCAAAAATGAAGTTGTCCTGTGTTGTCTGACACTTTTTAATACATTCAGCCGCATGACTGATGAGTCGCTATGCATTTACTTAATTTACTCTGGAAGTTTTCAATCAGCTATAGAGAAGCTAGCTTTCACTTCCTGCGAACATGCAGCTGAGAGGTTTTCTAATGAAGTGTTTATTTAATTAGGGGCCAGTTGGTGTCGCTGGACTGAAAGGAGGACGAGGAACACAGGGAGCACCGGTAAGATCAGGTTATCCTATTGCGCGTTTAATTTAAATTTCAATGCAACATATTCTTTTGTGTCTCTTTTTCCAAACCACCTTTTGTCATAAAACTTCAATATCTGTTTGCAGGGCCCCACTGGTTTCCCTGGATCTGCAGGACGAGTTGGACCCCCTGGCCCACCTGTAAGTACTGCCCTGCGTTTGCATGAAAACAGTCAGGGAAGAAAACATTTTTGTGTTATAAAAATATAAAATAGTAAAGGTTACACATGTCAAACCACCAAAAGTGATACATAATTGCCAGCTCTTGCTAGCTTTTTGCAACTAAATTACTGCACTGAAATTGTTAAGAAAACCAAATGTTGACACAGTTAAAAATCTAAAATTCTACTTTTGTAGTAGGTCATAGCTGACTGAAGAGTAAAAGCTGAGAACAGCTGCTGTTTACAAGTAGGAAAAAAAACCTCCCTTCAATCTCCTTCCCTGTCATTTAAAAATTACAACATTCGAACACATAACACTTTAACCGTCCCTGTGGACTTGAATCAGTCATGGAACTACTCTGTGCTGTACATGCAGGATATGATATACACAATTTTCCACCCCCCACTCCATGCCTTCTTCTTCCACCAACCCACTTCATCTCCCCACATGCACTAACACAGGGTTCAGTGACATTTCTTCTCAAAGGGCCCTACTGACGAATGTAAAGGCAGCGAAGGTCCACACACTGGACAACTGTATTAAAGCATGACGCACATAGTTGATAAACCCTTTGAATTTTGGTAGACATGACAGAATGCTTTATAATAAATCTGTGTAAGTATGCTGACTCCAACAAAAATAAAAAATAAATGCTGTATCAACTAACATCTTTTTTTTAAAATGTGTATCGCTGACTAAAGAAAACATTCAGCACTTATTAACTATTCATCCAAATACAGTGTCTGTAGCATTCTGTTTTATTCATGTGAATATAACTAAGCTCTGAGAATGAATTATTACCATGCAAACAAGTGTTAATCTGCTGTTATTCATCTGAGAAGCAACAAAAAAAAGAATGCACATACGAAATCAAGGTAGATAAATGTACAAATGTATTACAGTCATTTTCCTCGAGAACCAAGAACATAACGGTGAGGTCAGTTTTACTGCAAAAATCGGCTCAACGCACTTCACACTGTAAGGTAAAGACCCTACAGTATTAGACAGAAAACCTCATCAATCAGACGATCCCCTGTGAGCACTTTGAGACTGTGGGAAGGAAGAACTCCCTTTGTACAGGAAGAGACCACCAGCAGAACCAGGCTCAGGGAGGGGCAGTCAGTAGGGAAATTTTAAGTCAAGTTACAGCAGCAAAGTAATAATAATAATAAAGGTAGAAAAATCAGAACCTATGGTAAGGGCAAACATTTGACATTTACTTAATTTTTAAGTTGTTCACAAAAGGTGCATTGTTATTTCATGGAAATTTAATTTTGGTCTTTGATATGAGAGCAGTGCTGTCTGACCACAGCAGGAAGAAGAGACCTGTGGTATCTCGGGTGAAGCAGCCTGTCACTGATGGAGCTGCCCAGGGGTGTAAACTGTGAAGTGTTGCCCATCATAGATGATAGCTTAGCCATTATTCTTCTTTCACTCACCACCTTCACTGCATCAAGTTGGCATCCCAGCACAGAGTTGGCCTTCTTCACCACTCTGTTCAGTCTTCTTGCCTCAAGTTGAGATGCATAAGAACAATAATAGTAGTGAGACCTGCTATGATGTATGGTTTGGAGACGGTGGCACTGACAAAAAGACAGGAGGTGGAGCTGGAGGTGGTAAAATTGAAGATGCTGAGATTTTCACCAGTAGTAATCAGGATGGACAGGATTAGAAATGAGTGCATCAGAGGGACAGCTCATGTTGAGAAGTTTGGCGATAAAGACAGGACATGTTCAGAGAAGGGACGGTGGATATGTCGGACAAAGGATGCCGAAGGTGGAGGTGCCAGAGAGGAGGAGAAGAGGAAGACTGCAGATGGATGTAGTGAATGAGGACATGCAGAGGGTTGGTGTGACAGGAGAGGATGCAAGGGATAGAGTGAGATGGAGGCAGACGATGCCCTGTGGCGACCCCTACAGGGAGCAGCTGAAAGAAGACAATGACACAGAGGAAAAAAGAAATACCAATTTAACTACTGTATTTATCAGTGAACTGCAGCGTTTTAACACAAAGCTACTCTTTAAATTTTCATAAGGGCTTATTTGATAATCTAACCACATGGGAAAATTCCCTTTCCATGTGTTGGAAATTTTTGAATTGTCCAGGACAAACAACCCAACAATGAAGCAAATTCCACACTGGTGGTCTGCAGTGACGATTTAGAACAGTGATGAACATTTTTTATTCTTTTACTCACAGTGGTGCAGCAGCATGTCGTATAAAAGATTTCCTCTGATGGTTTCAAATACATTCATATAATTTACTCCTGCAACCCATCCTACCAGGGTCCAGTTGGAGAGGCCGGACCCCTGGGATCTCCAGGAAAAGAAGGTCCTCCTGGACTCCGTGGAGATCATGGACCCCCTGGAAGACAAGGAGAACGCGGACCTCCAGGGCCACCAGGAAGCCCAGGAGACAAAGGGGACTCTGGAGAGGATGGCCCCACGGTAAGCTCATGCTATTGTGAATATTTATTTATTATTTAAATTATTCTGAACACTTCATTTAAATTCATTTCCTCTTCAAGATGAATCAGTTTGAAATGAATCCGGTGCCTTCTCTCTTGTTTGGTGTGAAAGAATATTTAATTTAATATTTTCTGCTTTAGGGTCCTAATGGTCCTCCAGGCCCAGCTGGAACTACAGGACAGAGAGGCATCGTGGGTCTTCCTGGTCAAAGAGGAGAGCGTGGGCCGCCGGGTCTTCCAGGACCAGCAGTCTGTATCAAGCTGAACATAACTTTTCTTTTGGCAGCACATTTTACTTCTACAATCTAAAGTTTGAGCTTTTTTTTTTTTGTCCATTTGTTTTTTGTAGGGTCCCCCAGGAAAACAGGGATCCACGGGATCATCTGGAGATAAAGGCCCCCCAGGTCCTGTCGGTGTTCCTGGTGCTAACGGACCTCGTGGTGATCCTGGTCCTGATGTAAGGCCATGCTTTAAAGTGATTGTGGTGCTCAAGTTACATTATTGCAGCTGGCTAAATGTTTTTTTCTTTGTCTGGTCCTCAGGGTCCTGCAGGATCTGATGGCCCACCAGGAAAGGATGGCGTTCTTGGACAAAGGGTAATATACAAAGAGAATGAAAATGAACGCTTGCTTTACATTTTTACATAGGCCTGGATAGAAAAGGATATGTGTAGACTGAGGTATTTATAACAGTATACTATTGGTAGAGTCAGCTCATTTGAAGATCTTCGCATCACACTGAATACATAGCTATAGTGTATCACTTCACAAAGCTGTCGAGCTTCTACACAAACACGTAAAGGTCATGAAGCATCTGTGTATTATTTTCTGATGACTCAGAGCCTGAGGGGAAACCTTTAGTCCAACAACGGACGGTTGAGACAGAAAGAGTAGCAGCATTTGAAAAGATGGCCTATAAATTTTTAAATTATTAAAAGACCTGAAGTTACACATAGAAAAACCAATTTTTTAAATAGAAAAAGGTGAGTTTACACTATTATTTAACCGTCAGTAAATGGGGCAAATATTCAGCTTTGATGGCTACTGACTTGGGCCGCATGGTGTGGGGTGATGGCTGATTGCTCTTTAATGTTTAATAGGAATGGATACAAATTTCTGTTGGTTTTGTGCTTTGTAACTTACTTAATTACATAATTATTAATAAAAACTGCTATTCAGGCAAAAAGAGGAAAAATAAACACACATCGCAAGAATTTTTAAACACAAATTTTTGAATCTCCAGGGAGATCGAGGAGATCCTGGACCAGAGGGCTTGGTTGGTACTCAGGGACATCCCGGACCTCCTGGTCCTGTTGGTGCCCCAGGTGGTGCTGGACTGAGAGGAGAGCCTGTGAGTGTTTTTTTCTTCTGCTGTCTGTGTTTGCTCGCCTCTCTGTTCGTCTGCAGGATGTATTAACAGATGTTCTGAGGGCACATGAGGACATTCTGAGGACAGATTTGATTAAAAACCTTAATAGTAACTGAATGATGTGTTTGAGTTCCGGAAGGTTGGATAGTCTCGCAGTGCTGGCAGAAGTCCGTGCCCCGAGGGCCTTCTAATGATTCTGCTCATTTGCAGGGCTCAAGAGGACCTCCTGGACCACCTGGCTCAGCTGGAAAGAGAGGATTAGTGGTGAGTCTTCAACTCGAGGTTATGTGAAACGGTCCATTTCATAAATGACCTGTTCAGATAGATTTCAATAAACACTCCTGTGGATGTCAGTGCAGAACGGCAGTAAAAGCAACCATCATCATTTAACGAATTTAATTATGAAATGCATGAAATCTTTTGTAACCCAGGGACCCCAAGGACCAAGAGGAGATAAGGGTGACCTGGGTGATCATGGAGAGAGAGGCCAAAAGGGACACAGGGGCTTCACTGGTTTGCAGGGTCTTCCTGGACCTCCAGTAAGTGAAATGTTGACCTGTCTGACTCCTGCTTCCTGTCAGAAGCTTTCCTAACCGCCCCACTGCATACAGTGCCCCTCCATTATTCAGGGACACTGTCTCCAACTGTGCTCTAAAATACAAAATTCAAATCAGGCAGAGCAAATATTTTAATGTATTTCCTTAGCTTTAATGGTTTATTTGAATTAACGCAGACTGTATGTAACATTTTTTAACTGTTTTCTTTTACTTTGTTGGTGTAGTACGTTTTTTGAGTGATGTGATAATTTCAAAGTACAAATCCCATGACAGGTAACCATAGAAACCTGAGATTCAGAAAAAAATATTTCTACCACACAGAATCACCATGGTAAAATGATCCCCCTGTTACTGGCATTAGAAGCATATGGGTTTTTCTTAAAGGGCAGCATAGATGGATGCAAGCAAAGTTGACTGTTGTTTAGACAGACTTGGGAAAAATGTAAACTTACCCTTCACAAGCAGGGACCCCAAGCCAAATACGAATTCAGCGTTTATTGATGGTTATGCAGCCTACGCTGGGAGGCTGTGGTTTAGGGAGGGCCTCGGTGAAGATCAGTGGCAGCTCCTGGGCCTCGCGGACCCCTGAACGGATTTAATAAATGTGCCAAGTGGTAGCACGTATATTTTAAACTCTGTTTGATGATGCAGTGGAAGAAGAGAAGGCGGAAACAAGAATAAGTGGGTGCATAGGGCACCGTCAGAAGGGGAGTGTTTTGACTGCAGTACCACTCCTAAACTCAAATGAATTATCTCCAGTTAAAAGTTCCATCAGTATGGGACAGCACATTAGACCGCTGTGAACATTCAGCCGTCTTTTAGCTATACCTGCCTGATCTTAACTTAGAGGTTGGTTCGTTGATCCATCTAACATCAAACGAGAGGCGGGATTTGTTGGTGACCACCAGTCGCTCACAGGGCTGACATGAGCATTTTAGGGCGGCACTGCAACCAAACTTTGGGTTTGTGTCTGTGTGAATAGCATCCAAGAGTGAACAAAGAGAAAACCTTGCATAGGAAATGATCCCATCATGCGTATCATCAACACGTTGCTGTCATAAGGCACAAGTGCACCAAAGAGGCTAACAAATATGTATTTCTTGCTTTCAGGGCACAACTGGTGAGCAGGGAGCTCCAGGAATTGTTGGACCCAGTGGACCGAGGGTAAAACTTGATTTCCTTTAATGTTTAAATCTATAAGTGGCTATAACTTTGGAATTAATTTCCTATTATATTTGAGGCTAACAGCTTGTTATTATATTATGATTCAGGGACCTCCTGGACCTATCGGGCCTCCTGGAAAGGAAGGATACATAGGATTGCCTGGACCAATGGGACCCCCAGGAACTCGTGGACTCAGTGGAGAAATTGGACCAGAGGTATTGTCTCATTATTCAGTGCAAAGTGTGTGTAGAACTCATGAAAATGAGCCAGATGGGGTTGTTGTTAAAGTTCTGAACATCTTTTCAACAGATGTTTGATACATTGGAAAAAAGAGATGGTTCAATATATTTTTGAAAACTTCTGTATGTGCAAATTTGTGACCAGTTCATAAAAGCCCAAAAATATTACAGCCTACACCCAACTATTCCAATATTCACAGGGCCCCCCAGGAGAACCCGGACCCCCAGGACCCCCAGGCCCTCCAGGACGTCCCATGGCGGCTGTGGACGACCTCTTAAGCGTCTCCGAGGATTACGACTCTGGGCCCCCTCCTCCTCCTGAGTTCAGCGAGGACGAAGCTCTGCCCAACAGCAACACCTCCACCATAGTGCCCGTTGACCCTGGCGTTCAGGCCACCCTGAAGGCTCTCAGCAGCCAGATTGAAAGCATGAAGAGCCCAGATGGAAGCCGGAAACATCCTGCCAGGACCTGTGACGACCTGAAGAGGTGCTACCCCATGAAGAAGAGCGGTGAGTGAGGGGAGGATCAGTCCTGAATTTAAACACATTTGTCTCTTTGATTTTGTTGAGACAACCAGAATAACTCAAGAATGTGTTTCCTAAAATCATGCATTAAACAAAAACTACTGTATATATGCACAATGACCGAGAGGGTCTCTAGGTTATGACCTTATCTAATGCTTGGGTTCTATACGTTACATTTCTTTTCTTGATCCAGATAGTCAAATACAAACTAACCTTGTTTACATGTAATATCTCTGACTTATATAACCATAACACAGCAGCTTGTTGTACCTTTAGGGGTACAACAACTTGCCTCTGGGGTGGTACCATCCAAGGTACAGCCATTGAACCTCTGACACTTAATGTAACAGTACTTCAAAATGAACAGTTAATCATTCTGATACTTGGTAATGGCCTGGCTGTATAGCAATTTAGTAGTGTTGCTGACCACCTAAAGCGTGCCTCTGGAATATCCGAGGACTTGTTGTGAGTGCCGATTTAAAAGACAGATACAGACTGAAATAAGGACACACAAAAACCTTTGGAATCAATATTTCACTGTTTCCTTTTGCAGTTGGCTAAATGCAGTTGGTCACCGTAATACGGTGCAAATATGTGCCTTTTAGGCCCTCAAAAAGATGCATATAGTTGGTTTTAGGTCCAATAATTAGGGTGTCTATTCATGGAAACAGACAATGACTTTTACTGTAGTCCTAATTCTGAGTGTACACATGCAGCGTTTTGAGTCCCTCCATTTTGTGACGTAGGCGAGTACTGGGTGGATCCAAACCAAGGCAGTGCAGAGGATGCCATTCAAGTGCACTGCAACATGGACACCGGAGAGACCTGCATCTCTGCCAACCCGCCCAGCATACCTCGTAAAGTGTGGTGGAGCTCCTCCAGGAACAAACCTGTGTGGTTCGGAGCTGATATCAACGGTGGAACACAAGTGAGCAGCCGCACACATGTGATGTGTGTGACAGAAATGAAGCGCATTTTACATCAGTCCAATGCATCTGAATTAACTTGCTGCATATGTTCATTTCTAGTTCATGTATGGCAACAAAGATCAGCCAGCAAACTCAGTCGCAGTTCAGATGACCTTCATTCGCCTGCTCTCCAAAGAGGCTTCCCAGACCATCACCTACCACTGTAAGAACTCCGTGGGCTACATGGACGACAAGCTGGGCAACTTAAAGAAAGCTGTGGTCCTCAAAGGCTCCAACGACCTGGAGCTCAAAGCAGAAGGAAACAACCGGTTCAGATACACAGTGGTGGAGGACTCCTGCACAGTAAGTCCAATGTGGCTCTGCTGGAAGGCTGGCGCCTCCCATTACAGGACCAAAATCAACAATGAGTTAGCACTACGATGCAAAACTTTATGATATGCAAATCATTACCCCCTAGCCTCTTTTTTAGGCCTTGCAGATGTGCAGTACGAGAGCCCCCTCCACTGAAGAGGTTAATGTCTTCCTTAGAGACTGTTAAATATTTTCAGCTCGGCTCTGAATCGTTGCAACTTTAAAGTAGTGTTTTTATATGCAGTCTTTTAAATGACCAGCAGGGGGCAACTCCTCTGGTTGCAAAATGAAATCTTACTGTATAGAAATCTGTGAGAAAATGATCTAAGTTCTTACTTAATTTATGACCAGATTAAACACTTTCCAGATGAGTTTATGGTCTCAGCCACTAGTCTGGAGTCCTCTTCAATACGAAATGATATTCATTTTGTAAATGATGGCCCCATTTAGAATAAAATAAATAATAAAGGACAATTTGCTATAATTGTGACAAGTTGCTACCCAATGAGTGACCAGAGTCCTCAGTGGTCTAAAAACCAGTGGGTGGCCAGTAATCATTTTTTATAGTCTGTGCTCTAAGATTTCCTTCTATTAACAGACTGACTTGTGAAA
Organism: Etroplus canarensis; assembly: GCA_015106775.1. Taxonomy (NCBI): domain Eukaryota; kingdom Metazoa; phylum Chordata; class Actinopteri; order Cichliformes; family Cichlidae; genus Etroplus; species Etroplus canarensis. Next base: position 2,407 of record VUQH01053223.1, on the reverse strand, counting down.
GTGGTCGTTTATATATTTTTCTATGGTGCATTTAGCTTATTTTAGGTAATCGTTTTGATTTTGTGATCCCCCGGCCTTTTTTAGCAGCAAGGAAGTAGAGGGAATGCCATCAGGACAAATAACAGCTAAAGAGATGTTTATTTCACTGTGGTGTTGATGGAGATGAAAATGGAGTTGAAAGATAACACTGGACATATCTTAATTAATGAATATTAACGTGAATAAATCTGAATGACCGTCCATGTCTGCTTGGTGTCAATATAGGCAACAGTTTGCTAAAAAGAACTAGTTTTTAGGGTTAGTCTGCCGACCAAAGTGCCGCCATTTGCTGCATTACTTCCTCCACTTTTTGGCATTTCTGTAAAATGATCTGAGGACTGGTTTGATTACAGTCACAATGAACCTTTTACTTGAACCTCTTACTCCTACAACTGAGCGACGTGCTCAGCAGGTTCAAGCTGAGCACGTGCAATAGCGGCGACGGCATCTCCAGACTTTTTCACCTCTTTCACATGTGCTCCGTGTGAGCCTCCTCGCACCGGTGAAGAGAGGGAGGGGCGACAGCGGCGAGCCTGCCACCTTTGCCAATCGAGCTGCCTGGTGCTGTGCTGT